>JARQTI010000513.1:325291-422092 GCA_030142655.1 Trachelus tabidus
GGTGCCCATCTGTGGTATTAATATGAACAGGATACGTGCGGGGGCAACTTTTGCATGCTTACCCCCCTAGGCCCTTTCAATACCATTCGTTGAGTGGTTCACTTAAAATTTTAGGTATGGAAATTTTCGGTTATAAGCAAACACATTCATGTACAAACATTCCTTTGCTATGCCGATTCCATAGGACATTTCCATATGTTCCATATGGACGTAGCTAAATAGAGATATTAATTGTTTTTATTTTCTTTATTGTAATCAATAAATTCAATTGTTATACTTATTTCAATCTCACATTTTCATATTCTTCGAAAGTTCATTGTCAAATGAATATTGGTTGATAAAGAGATAATTTCTTTCATAATAAAATTGAAATTGAAAGGTTATGATTTTTATGAAATTTAATATTGATTTTGTCTGTCATAGAATTTCACAAACTGCTGAGTACAATTCATCACGCTCGAAAACCAACTGAATACACTAAGATGAACTTCAAGTTGAAATTTAATTTGCGATCCGAGACCACTCGTATCCGTTCCGCAACTCTGCTTAACATTAAAGTCATTCTTTCTTTTTTCCTCCAATATTTTTCTGAAGAATTATATTGAATTTTTAAAAATAAATCTCTAAATTTCTATATTATATACATCATAAAGTATGTTTGCTACTAAAAAGATAATTGGATATTCAACATTACAAGATGACGTTTTATTAATAATTTTTTGTATATTCTTATTCCTATACAACAAGCTTTATTTTGATCTTGTTTTATGTGTATTCTAAGGAGATTCGGTGAGTTTATTATAATCTTTTAGGACGTAAGGATAATCCAAAAAAATTTATTCATACATGAGCTTTCGCCTAATCTTACTTTAAATTCGCCCCTTTAAATACATGCGTTAAAGCACGCATATAATTTCAGCCACTTGAAAATACCCCAGAGTAGACTTCGTTTTGTACTAAAACTTTGTAACGGAAACTGTACCATGTATGTGTATAATTGCTCAGGCTAATATACACAGTGGTATATATTAAAACGACTTTCGTAGGCTTATTAGTTCGTTTAATTAGTTAGAGTAAAGAAACGGTGTTCGTGTCTTTTAAGGGTTTTAGTGTAATCATATTAGTAGAAGGAATATCGAGATTGCTTATTTTATGTCCTCTATCGTAAAGCAACCATGCTTTTGGGATTCTCGTTCATTAATATTCTCCATTAGAGTAAATGATATCAATAGAATAACGCAATCACTCAGGCGGTCATTTCAACGAAATTGGTCATATGTGAAATGCATTTCCATTCAATTTATTATGCATATTTAGCTGGTCATTTTTATATTAATATATCAATATAGAGAATTATTTATAGTTTGGAATATTTTAATGAGGCCAAAAATTTGTGCTAATTATATGAGAAATGTTTAATACTTTTTCATGAGTGTCGAAATTCACTTAATCAAAAAGGGTGATCCAATATCGTGTACCCATATGTCATTAGAAATCGAATGAATTTTATAAATCCGACTGTAACGTTCCAATCTAAAGTTATAATCCCTTATTAGAAAATTAATCGCTCTATTTTGTTTACTAATTATTATTTATTATACGCAAATTATCATCCCACGGGGTAATAACGAAATTAGTTTCCCGAAATCTTATTATTTCGCAAATAATCACCTCGCATTGATTGTTTCGAGCATTTTCTCTAGCATCATTACAATTTAATCTTCCGTCCATTCGCTATGGAACACATTCCATTCTATCGCCGAGACGAGAACGAAGATGAGATTAAATCCTGATGAAGGTCACAAATGTCCTATATTTTAGGGGACTTAAATGCCTAACACTGGCCAGACTTTCTATGGGAGTTTGCCAAACCAATTTCGATGGTATACTGTGTCCGTACTATTTATGAGATTAGAAGGTTAAGAAAAAAAGAATTACTACACGCTACTTTTATTAGAATAAGAGTTGACATTATTCAGGAATTCACCAAATATTGTCATTAGCTTTTATTTTTATTTGATAAATGAAATATAATTGGTAAAGGTTTACAAGTGGTATTTCCGATGTTCTTTAGAAAATTATTATTTATTTCAGACATATGAAACGTATGGTTTCTCATTAAAAAAAAGGTTATTTTCTTTAATTACGATTAGTTCTTTATGCCAGAACGTTTCAGTTTGAACTTGCTTACACGTCTAGGTTTGTCCGTAGGAAAATCTAACTCCGTTTTTGGATCTTCAAGTTTTCTTTCCTGTATGTCCTTGACGACCTGCATGATAATATGCTTATGAGAAATCATTCTATTGTTAAATGAGTATTGACACAGTTTTCTAGATAGGAAACTTACTATTGAGTATGTGGAAGCACCTGGTAAAACATTATCTTCTTCAATTTCCTGGTCTGCGCTACATTCCAATAGTGACGACACATTATTGATTGCGCACAAATCGTTTGGTGACCTTTTCAAAATTGATTTTGGTTTATCAAACAACCTATATACATCTCTCGGATTCTCTATAGCGTTTCCTGCACTAATAGCAATTTGTGGATCAATATCTGAATGTTTGAAATGAATTTGAATGATTTCATCATCTTCCTTCTCATTTTCTTCATTTATAAAATCTTCAGTAGAATCATTTTCTGAAGGTAATCTTTGATCTATAAATGATACACGACGTTGCTTCACTAATAGTGTCTCATCATCATCATTACTCTCTTCCTGCACGTATGGCTCAACAAAGGATACTTTTCGTTCTCTATTCCTTCGCTGTTCACGTTTTTCATTTGTTGGTTCTACTGACTCAGATTCTGCTCTGGAAACTGCTGGTGGCTTCCCCAATACTTCATTGATTATGATCGATGGGGATTCATTAAGGAACGTGTCTGTATTTTTTGATTCTTGATTTTCTTTATCAGTTACATTTAATGAAGAATCAAGAGGTACTGCCAAATTTTTTTGTATTCTTATTTCCTGTAGTTTTTCCAACTCCCGTTCTAACATTTCATTTGTTGCTTCGTCCGATGAACTTTCCTCCTCTTCTTCAGATTCATCATAGACTTCACCTTCTTCAAGTTCCTCTCCATAAAAGTTAATATGCCCCTCCTGCAACCTATCGAATTAAATTGTATGTAGAATTATGAGGTTCAATGGTTTGAAAATGTATATTAATTACATGTGACAAACCTATCAATTTCATCTTCCAATTCTTCTTGAAGTTCCAGTTCATCTAATCTGTGGAGAAGATCTTCCTCTGTCTTGATTTCTGTTTTCTCTTGCTTTTTCAATTCAGATAATTTTTTATGATACTCTTTTTCACGCTGCCTGTGTTGAACTGTAATAATAAGTTCCATTTGTAAAATACTTTCAAACCGTGTAGATAGCTATAGACATTTACCCCTCCAATCTTCCAATTTTTCTTCGTCCCAGTGTTCAACAAGATCTTTTCTATCGCCATCACCAAAAACATCTTGTTCTAATGGTAAAATCTGCCGCATCTCATACAGATTTCGTTCTTTTTCCAAATTTAACAACATATCATCAGATTCTATTGAAAGAATATAAAAATTACATGAACAATTATCCATAATAATACTAAACTAATATAAATGAATGGTTTCATACTTTTTATTCTGCGATTGCATAATGCAATAGCTTGTGCAGCAGTGTATTTTGCAAAGTATCCTTCTCCCAAGCATACTAATATTTCATTTGTATGTACTAATTTTCCTTTCACCAAAGCCCTTTTACCAATAGGAACCATACAGTTTGTTGACAGTTCTAACGGTATGATTTCTAAACCTGCTTTAACTTTCTCGTGTCGCTCTTTATATGCAGACCATACTTTAATCTGTTCCTCATTTTTTTTAATTCCCTGTAACAATATAGAATTTTGTAGGTTCATACAGCTGACACTGAATGACTCAGACGTTATACAAGGATCAAAAAAAAGTTTTTCTTTAAATAAATACAATTTCATTTCTCTTTATTATCAAATATTGACAATCACTCATAGAAATATTTTAGATTTGCAAAATTAAAAATTTTGATATATCATTAAATACTTTTTTGTTATGACAATAGTAACTACTTGCCAAAATGAATTATGTACCTCGGTAAGTGCTTGATTGAGTAAATTTTGTTGATATAAGCGCAATTGTTGATAATCCATGCTACTCAGTGTATACCAATCCCAATTTTTACCAATACAGAATAAGTCTCCTAAAAATATGAAAATAATTAGACATGTGCATATACCACATTGAATCTATGAATCTATGTAGTCAAATACTTCAAAATAACAACACGATTTAATATAAATAAAATTTTAATGACCATAAGCTTAATTTATTCTGTTAAATAGCTATGCATAATTATAACTTAACAAAGTACAATTGTTGTATGAATTGTAATACACATGACAAGTAGCCACTGTTATTTTGGAGCACATCTGAAGCAAAATTTCTCATGATTATTTATGCCATTCAAGTTTCTTACTTACACATTACATAACACTTAACATAGTAGTATTCCATCAGATGTTTTATGCGTAGTCCGGTACAAAAGAATTTTATTGTAATTAATAATTTAATAAAACCCTAAATTTATGAAACATTAGTTTTAGTACGTTGTCCCATCCATAGAGGGCGGTGCGGTGTACCAATTGTATTAGAGCATATTAGAGGCGCAGCAACATGGCTGGTGACAAGACAACTTCGAATTCACAAAATGTTGGAAACGGAGAAAAAGTTAATGATAATGGTGATTCGAATCTATACGTCGACCTGGAAGATGAGTTTTCTGATGTTACTGAGCATGTACCATGTCCAGAGTTCCAGTTTTTGGTTAGTCCATTTGCATAACACTCAATTTTATCCTTGACAATTTGTCAATGACCATTGATTAATTATACTTTTTTTTTTGTATTTCGTACACGCGACAGCATGTAAACATTTGTTTTCCGAAATGAATTTTAATCAATATTTTCTTTCAGAGTATCTTTTTGTCTATCAGTTATAACTTCTTGTAGGTTGGGAAGTCTCCTTCCACTTTTAAAATTCTCCACAAACTCTATGTATTAGAAAAAGGATTCTATTAAAAACTATGTGTTTAGATATGTTATTTTATGTGTTTACATTGTTACAGACAACAACTTGTTATATTTGCAACGGATATTATGGACCTTGTTTCGAAGAACCAGTTTGTGCCACATGCCATGCATTCTTATTTCCTGATGAAATAGGATTACTGCAAGTACCAATCTTTAGCGAGGTGTGTAAAATATACGCCTAAACAACAGCCTCATAATTTAATGTATAAAAGGTTTTTATCCTGTTCATAGTCTTATACCATTTGTTCCAATAAGTACTTATATATATATTGTCCTGTATAAAGCTTGTATTCAAAGGTTATACATATCAGCCTGTCTATTTAATTACTATTGAAAAGTTAAATCTAATTTGTGTGATTCAGATCTTAGCCGTGTATACTGTTATACATATAGAAAAGAATACTCGTTAAATGATTATTACATCACAGACAAGATCTATAGTTTTATAGATTGATATATTCAGGTTTATCAGATGTGGTATTCTAATTATTATAATTTGATTTATTACAGAAAACAGATGACGAAGATTCGGGGAATGATGAACCTACAGACTTATTTTATAACGCAGAACGACGGACCAGTCAACAGCAACAAAATTCTCCACAGAATCCAAACAATGTAGTTCCAAATTTACAAAATTATCCGAACCAAAATGGACATCCTTACGTACCAGTTCAAAATTCTTCTGCATTACGGGACTATCCAATACCCCAAGACAATGCAAATCTCAATTGCACAAGACAGGAACCCACTGGAATTCCACAAAATATTCGCAGTTCTAATACTGCACATGCTAATCACGAAAATGCATCGAACAATTATATAAATGATCGTTCACGAAATCTAAATCACCAAAATCCAAACCATCAACTCCACGACCCTGTAGAAGAAGATCTGCTCTCACCAGAAGATGCAGTACCACCAGGTGATAGAAATGATTTTGAAAATCCAGATCAATATCATCGTTATCCTTGGAACTGTCGAGTATATGGAGATGTTGGTGAACCATCCAGGCCTCGAAATTTATCAGAACGATTAGAACTCCTTACAAATCACAAACACATAGAACATGAGCCTGTGAATGAACCAGGTCTTGTAGAAACATTACCACCAGAAGTTCTTCTAGCCGTATTTTCACATCTAGATGACGTGAGTCTCTGGTCAGCAGCCAACGTGTGTCGAAGGTGGTGTGGATTATTATCCACACACTTAACTCCTCACCAATGGGAACATCACGTAAAACTACGGTGGCCTTTGTTCAGACATATTGGTCACGTGGGTGACTGGTATAAGGTATACGATTATCTGGCAACCTCAGCACCCTGTAGAACATGCCTAGCCCAAACTTCATTGCGTACACGGCGACCCAGAATAGAAGAAAATTCTTGGAGAAAGAATAGATTGCGTAATGAATTGAAGAGCTTAAGAATTGATCCTCCAGAGGGTATCGAAGCCACCCCCTTGGATAAGATGTGTTATCAATGGCAAGCTACAATTACAGGACCTGTAGGCAGTCCATACGAAGGTGGCCTATTTTATCTATATCTCCAAGTACCCTACAGGTATTTATTAATTAATGACGTTACAATTTGTTATGTATTTCAATTATTTTAGTTATATTCAACTTCTGGGGATATCTTTTGTTTCAGTTATCCTATGAGCCCACCAGTTGTACGATTTCTCACAAAAATACTGCATCCAAATGTCTCGAGACACGGCGATGTTGGTATTGATTCTATTCATCATAACTGGTCTCTGGCACTCACAATATCGAAGGTCCTTATTAGTGTACAGAGTCTACTTACGGATCCTTATTGCCAAGTAAGTAGCTTTTTATATCGTTAACTATAACGCATATCATACAGAATGTTCCACCATATTTTTCTAAAATCGCATAATTACTTTATTTCTATAAAATTTATATTGCTAATAATTTTATATACCGCATAAATATTTAAATTGCGTTACTTTACTTTTGTAACGTTGACATTAATGCGTTATCGAAATTGCCAAAATAATTATTTGGCTTGCATGACGAGTGCAGTATATTGAATATGGCGTTGATGGATTACATATATTTTTGTCCATAATACGCTGCTTGTTTGTTATAAGTTATACCTATAGCTGTTAAATATTAATTCATATGTACCTCAATTCTTTAATTGTCAATTCCTCAGGTATGTATGGAACCAGAATTGGGGGAAATGTATTTAAATGACCGTGAAAGATTCGAGGAAGTGGCAAGAGCGTGGACTTGGAGATACGCGATGCACGATATTATGTCACCTTCCTTGTTTTAATGTGATCAAGTGAACTATGAATTCAAATTTGCATCATCAAAGTAGTCGATTTGCTAATGAGTTCGTCCACAAAGCAGCTTGGTAAATAATCATGCGTACTAGTGACTTCTTGGTACACGCATGATTTTCGTAACCTTCGTAAAGAAGCAATTACTTCAATCCAATAGTATTTTATGGTAGAAAAAGTTTGATATGATTATCAACGAAATATTTTCTTTTTTGCGAGAAAATCATTGATCACGTGAAATCATAGATTTTCTGAAGAAAATATACTTACGACACAATAGTCGAAAGTGCACGCTATAAACGAAGGTCATAATATTGCTCATATAAATTTCATTATAGAAACTCTACTGTGTTTATTATAAGTAGTCAGTATAGACATTTAACATCAATTTGTTGATTAGTTAGTAGACCTTAATTGAATGGTCTCTAAAAATACAAACAATGTGATTCCTAATTTCCGAGATATACGTGATAATTCTTATCATTTTCTCTGATATCTCTAGTTATTGCGAAAATAGAATTTTTTATAAAATTGTATCGTTTCCGTTTTGGTTCCGGAAGAGCTGATTGATAGTTAGTTGAAGTACGAGGGATCTTCGAAGAGTTTTCAGAAAGGGTTCAAAGCTGCGATATACTTTCCTTTTATTGGACTTCCGGAAATATTCTGCGAATTTCTTGTATATAAAAAGATCGGGTAGACAATTACAGCAAATAAATTTGTGTGGAAGATCTGTCATTATCATTTTCCACAAATTAATTCGAGTCGTGTAGATCCTTACACTTCTTCAACTTGATGATTTTCGTATGTGAAAATAAATTTTTAATGGATTTTTATAGCCACTGATTTCTCTTAATTTCTTATTTTAAGAGCTTCCATAGAAACTGCGATTCCTTCTTTATTCGAATTAAAATCCTTAAACGTGATTAGAATTTCATTGTGATAATCGTGCGTGAACAATGCGAGGTTACGTGCCGAAGATCAAAGCAATGATTATCATCAGTTTAATAAGTCTCATTTTAATAAGTAATAGTCCGACTGAAGTAAATTTCATTAAAAACAAGTAATCACAAGATGATAACGGCAAAATAAAGTGTAAGCTTATCGTCGACTCGGAATTACTCACATCATCACTGCTATGCAGTCATGCATAAGAGAGACATGTATCAATAAAAGTTGAGAGACCAGAAATAGAAGTTCACGCACTTGTGAATATACGTTCAGTCAATATATATATTTACGTTATTTCAAGAATTCTGATTGATTACAATAATGCATCAGTCATTACATTTTAGAATAACTTAATTCCTTTATACACAAACTTCCTGAATTTCACATTCGGTCGTTATACGTCCTCTTAATATCGCTAAAAAAAACTATTCCCAACAATTCCATCAATTCACATAAATTATTTTAGAAAACGTACTCATATACGCATGTATATCCGAATCGAATTTAGTTGACTATAAGACACATTAAGTTATGAAGTTTCTAGCTGTTAAGAAATAATATGACGTTGTCGCAATCATAACTATGAATTATAGGATTGAAGTAAAAAGTAAAAGGTACTAATAAACGGAACCGTGTATTCATCTGCAAAGGGTATAAAGTACGTACGGTGACCGATCAGGAAAAAAAAAACAATCGTTACTTGAGTCGTAAGTTCGTAAGTCATTATCGTAACTAACAGCGCAAAACGCATTGTCGTTTCGCATGTAGCTTGCGAAACCTTAATCTCACGCACCTTCGCACTTGAAGGAATGGGTACGTGTTCGCGAGTACGGTTCACCGAACCGTCCGATCATTGCCATTAGGATGGATAAGAATCCAGCATGGTAATATCATTCTCGACAACACCGTATTACGATACCATTGTTAATAAATACCTACTATCAAAAATGTGTAGATAGTACATTAAGGTATTCAAGAGCGCAATAACACACGTCGTACGCAAGCGTACTCGTCCGATAGATTTTTATAGAATGGATCGTGTTGATTTTTAGTGTACAATTAATATTGATTATATCACCTGTTCTAAGGAACCCGCATCTAGCTCCACTTACGAGAGAATCGTTATTTGAAACCGTGCAACACTTCACAAACCCTCAGGAGGTCACTTATCATATACGCAAAGCCAAGATGGAGGATGGCCCTGTTGCTGTAATCGGAGAGCGCGGAATACGAAATGCAAAACACTTGAAGATCTTACAACAGGGTGCACGGTTACCATTCAGTTTATCCATCGACCATGGGAGAGTGCTTTAAACTGTCACTTTTCTCGATGGATGGAGGACCTACCGCGACCTCGAGTGAGCACCCTCATCGAGATCATCGAGGAGGACGTTATTAGCGTGGGAAATGACATCCAATCGGCATATCGACGCGTTGATAATTTATTCCGATAAATATTGAAGATTTTTACTTGGCGCGAGACTCTACTCGGTATCTTTATATTGGAATTCGACGTTGATATTATCAGTTATGAGAATTCAGATCCATTACTTAGTCATTAGGAAGTAACATGTTGGAATAGGATTATCCACGATATTTAATTTCGACACGTTTGCTAAGTCTCTTGGTGTAATAGTAATGGTCGTGTTTCCTTCTAAGGAACGTGTTACCGTAATAGAAATGTCTTTATAATCATCTTGACACGCGAGAAAGTTTTACGAAGAATTTTCATTATTGTAAGCCTTTAGTCTTGTTTATCTTGTTTGCTTGCTTCTTCTTCCTGATGCGAATCGAAAGCAACATGGCTGCCCTACTGGTTCTGGGATGACGTTATTTGTCTCGGGTAGAGTGACTGTGCTCTTTCTAGGATCAAATGACTTCTTCAGAGTTTCTAAAGTCGTTTCCGCGCTACTTGGTCCTACGGAATATCTTCTGGGAATTGTGCTTAGCTTATAATGGAGAGCAACGTCGTACCGAGTGCTTTGGATATTGTGTACGCTCAGTCTATATTGATTTTCTTCACTGTGATTAATGCGAAGTAATGCCGAGATAGCTCGATCTGGATTATCACGAGTAAATTGATAAGTCCTGTCAGAGGACGATGATCGAGAGCGCTGTATTTACTAGAGTGCATCGTACATAGCTAGATAAAGGGTAATGCACGTGACTGTCCAGAGTAATGCACTTTCACGTGTTCCGATTAGATTAGCTAATCACCGCAGTGATTCTCTGTAAATAAACCAGATTTCTATTGTAATTAGGTATCGATTATGTGAAAGCGATTAGATCAATTAGGACTTTTAAGTGAATAAAATTTAAATAACACGCAAGCTATACTTGTAATCTCTATAAGAATTAATTTAAAAAGTTTTAATTAGACCCCATCCTTGTTACCTGGTTGTAATTTCACTTGGTATTTTCTTATTCTTACTATCGTTACATATTTGTATTCTGTTTATCAGTGTCCATTGGGAATCGTATTGGGCTCGCGCTATGCTTGAGAAGATCGAAGAAACATGGTAGATAATAAAAAGGATTCGCAGGGACGAGCAAATCGTAGGCGTTCAGATGAAGCGGGACGAGGTGATATTCACTACTTTTCTGTTAGTCGAGCGTGATCGGCATGGGGGGTCCATAACGTCGTTTTGCTGTAATCTTCCGCTTTCTTGCAGTGTCCCGAGACATTTTGAAACGGTCAGGCCATCGCTCGCGCTTTCATCTCTGCGATACAGGTGGTTTTAATCATACTCGCCTTTCTGCGAGGCAGCGGTGGCACTTTTATTTCATTCCGTCCTTTTTATTTTTTATTACTTTCCTTTGTTTTTTTTTTTCAAGATACCCGTGAGTCAGCGTCCGTGAGCCGTCCGTGAGATTATCCCTCAGAGATTTTCAGACGCATGAACGTTTCTCTTACTTCTCACTATCGGTTGTCCGAAACCAATCCGAAGTTTCTTGTGAACAGACCTTTTTTTTTTTAGTATTCGCGAAAATATTCTCCTAGATCTCAGTGCCGGACGGGATCTACGGGCGCAAGAAGAGCGCACACTATTAACGTTGCCTCTTCACTTTCTTACGAGCAATCAACGCCCATTATTACGCTCTTCGTGACGGCAGCCCTGACGCTTGCGTATGTTTGAGTTACTCGGCAATGTTGCATCTGCGGGATGCCACGAGGTGGACCGAGGCAGAGTAAACAACAAAGAAAGTGGCAGTATAGGTAGGCACTCATTGATCATCAAAGGAAGATTAACAGGCTCGGGTACGATGCACCCCTGTTCCTCTTACTGACTCGTAATAATTCAGAATTTACGAAGACCCTGTCAAACCGCTTATTTATATCATATCACGACGCGATGTTCCTGGAGGCTGCTCAATTTACAGCCGATGTCGCAATCGGATCCAAAGGCCGGCGCATCTTGGTGGGTTCAACAATTTATTATTAAACCACTGGTCAATCCCTTAGTGAACGCAGGGCTACGTTACGCAGTCTGGACTTAGAAGATACCGTTCCTTGAAACGGGTACCGTCTTAATGATGATGACGACGAGCGATCGAGCCTATTCGTAATTATCACATGGACCTCCGTGACCAAGATTCTACCTCGATCACGTGAGGGTCTTACGTAAAAGATAAAAAGGAGAAGGAGTCTTCCGTGTACCCAGCATCATCGAGTATCCCGCATAAACGATTAAAGTCAGTCTGTCTATGTCTGTGTTTATTACGTAATTGTGGGTAATAAAAAAATTCACCGAGGAATATTTCCCATTTCCGGAGCAATTATTACTCGGTTATACGGGCACAGGGTATTAATTGGGGGCAGATGCGGAGCAAATCTTTGCGTATCCAGTGGGGCGCCATGCGGCCTGAGGATACTGCAGGAGCCAGGATAATTAGCCCGAAGTTCGTAATTGGTTCGTGGCCTCGCTAGTGTCGATACATATTCCTACTTCCGCTCAAGACTCTGATCATCCCTCCTTGGCAAGTAAAGAGGAGTAGGGGACCCTCCAGGATTGCGGCAGACATCCAAGTTGGGCGTAATTAGCCCAGGAGTCTGGATCCAGAGCGCTCTTGCTGGAAAGGCAGAGGAGGCCAAGACATTGCTGTCTTGGCGAGGACGTGCGGAGCTCTAGTCGAAGTCGAGGTGGGTGGTCCAGCGTAGAGCCTGTGGGCTCCGATGTCTTGTCTCTCTCTCTCTCTCTCCCTCTCTGTTTCTCTATACTCCACCACCAGCATCAACAGCTTTCCGTTTCTCTCACTCTTACTCCCCTTCTACCCCTCCTCGACTCTCTCAGTCTTTTCTACCTTCCTCTTTCTCTCGTATCCGCGGATCGCTTGCTCTCTTGCTACGTGTGTGGCCAACACCAACCTCTCTCTCTCTCCTGTCTCACTTTCTTTCTCTCTCTTTCTCTTTCAAGTATACAGTGTTTCTATCTCTTTTACTGTGCTCTCTCACTTCTGGGTACTTTCTTTGCTTTCTCTCTTACTATCTTTCTCTCTTCTATACTTCATCCCTCTCCATCAAATGCAATCTTATGCTGTACTCTTTCTCAGTCTATTTTCCTTTCCTGTTTCTCTCTCACACACATACACACTATTTTTCTCTCTTGTATTGCCAGTTCCACCAGCTTCCTCTGGCACCCAACACTCTTTCGTACCTCCGGACGAAATGCACCTTCACGATCTATAACTTTTCTCTTTCGTTCGTGAGATGCTTTTTTCCGCGAAAATGGAATCTTATTAACAAGAAATCGTATGGTACCTAGCACGGATTTCTGTTTATAAGAATTTTTGAATCTTCTACATTCATCTTGATGAACCACAGCGAGATCTGCGTTACATACAGGGATACTGGTTAACCTATATATAGGGTGTTTGCTTGGAGGGTTTAGTTTAGGGTCTTACGTAGGGGGTGTTTGTGTTCGTTGAAACTTAATGAATTCTGCCTTCATGCATGGATGTACGAAAGTTTCTTAATATCGGGAACGTAATTGCATTGTTTTTTAATAGAAATTGTTGACCATCGTTCTAAACTGGAATAATGTTACGTCAGGTATTAGGCACTAAGTCTGGCTTACAGGCACTAGGTACTAGGTATGTAATGTCGAAGCTTCGTAAGAGAAACCGACGTGTGTGGCCAAAGCACGGTGGATCCGTATACTTGGTCCACAACAACAGCTGATGCTCAATAGAAGCCTACAGTCCGCTAGCCCTCACTGTCCTTCTTTACCTCTCATTTTCTTACACACCCTCGCGTCCCATACAACATCCGACAACACGGGCCATCTTATACACGGTGTACCGAAAGTGTTTTTTCGTTTCGGGAACAGAAACGTTTTACTTAAAATCTAATGCTCTGATTCTGCATTATACGATGACGAGAGAAATAAATACGTAAACCATAAAATCTTAGTAATTTAGTATAACAGTCATTGTTAAAGGATCAAAATGAGCATTTTTGGCAAGAAGTATTTTTATTTAAATTAAATACTCTTCGCATCTTTTATCGTAATATAGTTATAGTATCCTTAATAATTGTGCGATTGCCCTGGTGATACTTAATAATTTACATCGTCGGATACTTTTTTTTTGCAGTCTGCGCGTATGAAATGATATCGATGAACTCGACGATTTTCATTTTTAATTAACAAAAGTCTGGTAATTTTTTATGATGGAGTTGAGATCATTTTTCTGGTGACTCGTGAACCTTTTTTTTTGTGATTATTATAGTCGTGTCTTTGCGTCTAATTCAATACTGATTAGTGTCGCTTTTACAGTAGCTACATGCGATTAATAGTATACATTTATTTTCAATTTATTTTCCTTACTGATAATGTCTACGGTCGCCGATAAGCGGGTCACTCAAAAATCAGCCAAAAGACGGGCGCGAGAAAATAATAACTGTTATCCTGAAAATCGAATCGTAATCGATAACTCGTGTGTGCATCGATTTAGGATGGACAGGAATCACCGCCTCCCTAATTTACACGCTTACTTTATTTACACACGCATCACACACACGCAATCATCTCATGCTCGAACCACTCGTTATAAATTATAAATTATTAATAATCATTATTTATAGCTCTATTATACACTCAATGTACAGTGCTGAACTCGTGCTTTCACGTTCTTCATTTTTTGAATTATTTTTAATTCTCGAACGCTATTTTTTCTTTATATCCTCCCGTAATGACGTAACAGTGGATGAGGTTCCGGTTGAACAAATTTCGTGCTCTTTGTCAAATTTAAATCCTTCTCGATCCTCCATCTTGATTCCCTCCTTTCATATTTCCCCAAGTCGCACCAACTGGTAAGTTTTAGGATCTTTGGTTATTCACTCGCGGAATACTGTTCAATGGATTCTCCTGGCTGCTGCTTCTCACTTTCAGTCTGAAAAATTGAAAAAAAATTTTGCTTTCCCTTTTCATATCTGACACGCGTTTCTTATGAATTGCAAATCTGCTAGTGCGATAAAAATACAGCCAAACGAAGGTAATTCCGGTTCGTAAGTTAGGATTCGGTGTTCAATAATATCATTTTGGTTTCTTGGCCAAAGAGAAAATAGTAATGATTTATACGCAAGCCCATCCAAGATGAAAAGTTCTTAATCGCGGCTGCACGCGGAGAGCCTTAAGCCTGTAATAGATGTGTCTCGTGCGAAATGTAGACCGCGCTAAAGGAATTAACGAATTATCCACGGGACATAAGGTATGATACGGTGAGTTTATGAAGAGAGCCAAAAAAAGAAGCCAGAAGATTCTTTACCGAGTGAGTCGACTGTGACTATAAGTAAGAAGTTGATCTATGATCCTTTCAAAGTTCAGATCGTACTGTAGCAATGCTCGATACTCTGTAGAGTCTAAAATAAAATAATAAGAATTACACGGAAGAGTCTTACTGAAAGTGAAAGTGTTAATGAGCTGTAGAAATATAAATTAAAAAATTCAATTTTTTAATTTTACTATGTATCGCTGTGGCACTTGGATCTATAGGAGCACCTGGACAGCCTGAACCTTGGCTGTCAGTCAGGACGAGAATTTCTATCTAGCGTACAAGTCGCGTTCGATCGGTTCCACTCTGTCAAACTGAACACGCTCCGCTTGGCAGCAATGCACACTGTCAAACGGAACTGTCAAGACTGACTCCTCTCCGTTCCTACCCTATTTGTTTTTTATCTCTCTTATTTCCTTTCCAGCTTCATTCCAAAAAGGAAACATCTGGCGCGAGCCGATTAGCCATCGGCAATGGTTGTAGATCTTTTCGTGTACGCGGGACACGCGCCTTGTATACACTTTCGGAAATTCTTTTACCTGGACTCCAGTTGCACCGTCATGGATTTTCGTATCCTCTGTAGAATCCTGAAAGAGCGCGAATCTACGGTCATGGATCGCAGGGACTGATCAAGCCGTATGACAAATGGGGCATAAAAAGTGAGAAAGACAAAAGGAATGGAGAAAGATTTGATAAAAGGGATGGATAAACGTAGCGGGAGTGATTCTTGTGGTGGCGGCAGGTGTTCTACCGGAAGGGATGAATTAGAGGAAGGGGAAATAAAAGAAGAGAAAGAAAGCAAGAAAAAAGAGAAGAGTGAGACGGCCTCCAAAATAAGAGCAGGATATCCACGAACGGATGGACGCACCAAGAAAGGGGTAAAAAAAAGAGTCTCTTATATTGCCGGCGTAGTGTCTTGGGCCGATGAAAGAAACCAGAACTGCCGGGACACATGACTATTTCCGTCTTACTCAGTTCCAAGTGCGTCCCGACGATTTCTTTTATAAGTATTTTTAATCTGCAAATAGTACGGCCACTAATTCTAAGGGACGAGTCTTGATTTACGCAGTTCCAATCTTCCCGACGAAATTGCGTTTGCGATACTTATTTTTTTTATTTATCGCCGCTATCGACATTCCCATTCCGTCAGGCTGGTATTGATACGCGTATATCTCTTTTAATTTTATATCTCGCAGTGTAGCCACCCTATAAGACTTTCGTTCATATATCATATATTTCCCTTCTACAGCTATGCTTATAACCAGACGAGCCTTGCACATTAATATTATTTTTTACCGCCATACAAAGGCTGCTAAATCTTAAGCCCTCTTTTTGAATGAAAATCTACAGGTCTGAGATACGAAAGTCTTTCTCTTAATCCCTCGAAAAATAATATTTTGTTCCACACAAAACCCGATCTATATTTACCTTGCCTACTGAGCAGGAGTATAACGATGGTCAAGGCCAGCGTCACTCTGTTCACCAGATTCCGTATCCCGTCTCCTCGAAGATTCGCATCGTCCCTGAGTATCTCGTTAGTCCTGGTATCACCTATGACCTTCTTCACCTCATGATAGTCGTGCTGTACCTTGCCGAAGCAAAGAGCATTCATATTGCGACGTATACCCCTGCAGTCATAATCCTCTGTACCATCGCAGATGCACGTGTTCAATTTGGCAGCTTTCTCCTGACGTCTCAGTATGGCAATCGAGTTGTGACACCTTATCGGACATACGTAAATCAATTTCCATAAAATAAATACGCAAAGTGCGTACCAACGAAATATTACACAAATTAACAATCGACCCTTAATTTTTACCTGTGTGTACATTTCTTGCCGCGAAACATTTTCCAGCAGTAAGTATTATAATAGTCCATGGCCTTTGAGCACAGTGCATCAGCAATGCATATCCAGGTGGCTATCCTGCAGGACACTCTGGTCCTATTCATAGTCATGGTGACGGATGCCCTGCATACTTCCACCCTCTGCTTCGACTGAAGACACACGTAGTCGTTGTGCGCGCACTCGCACTGGAGGAACGTGGAAAAAAAAGAGAGAAAGAAAATAAAAAACCACGATGAAAAATACATAAAGCGATTACCCCATAAGGGAGGAAAGACAGCAGGCCTCGTACACAAGACCTAGTTATCATTACGACGCGAGCATTCCAGTTCTGCGTCTACTTTAATATTATACCAGCAGACTGGCTAGTCCTTAGTCCTCGTAAAACCTACCGTCATGAGTTCCTTGCCCTCGTCCGTGCTCGTCAGTGCAATAAGTGCATGCTGACAAGTCTCTGGGCAATCATTGACGTCCCCATGGAGCACACCCGAACACCCCATGAGATATTGCTGAAGAGCCGCGCCACATCCACTCCTGTAGGCGCACTTCATCTTAATGTCGTCGCAAAGTCTCGACGAGGTGGTACTGCTCATGCAGATCGTCAGCAGTACCGTCAGGAGCAGGACGAGGTCCATTGATTTCCCGCTGCTAGTCATCCTCCTGTTACACGAAGGCAGACCATTTTTTTATTTTTATTTTTATTCTACTTTTTACGTGGGAAACGGAGCTTTGACCATAACTGGGTTCATCTCGGAGACGACTGCTACCTCGTACGATCACGATTGTGAAACTACGTATACCTTGAGATCGTTCGAGGAACGATCGGCTGACAACTGAATATGTCTATACATGTTCGCGGGCACGACGCAGTCATGACATTATCAGTGCGTAAAATTGTCGGCGTAATGAAATACGTCTGAAATTCTCGAAAAATTTTAATTCTTCCGAGATCGTTCACTCACTCATGCGCCGGATGTAGCGGAGCGGTAGGAAGAGTTGGCAGGGAAGTGGGGCGGCGGGGGGAAGTATAAGAATCTTATTAATTTCAAGAAATAATAATCTTATCTTCGACTTCCTCCAGTAAAATTTATTCAAATTATTATTTCTTTGAATTAATGTGCTACTATATCTTCGTAATTATCCCGATTAAAATATTAACGCTTCTTCAAGATCCTCGTAAACTTGGAGGACCCTTTAGCGCTTATACCTTGTGCGCATGCGCGTCGTTCGATCGCGCGGTGTTGATTATCCGCTGAGCAAATTAATCTGGTCATTGTGGACCGCGCCGCTGTAGATGCAATCTGCCGGTGCGGGTAAAACGAGAAGGTAATTTGCCTGCTTTGAATCCAGTTTCAGTTTACGTGCGTTAACATTTTTTTTTCCCTCGTTCACCGAGGTCACTCTTCTCGTTATCAAAGGATATGACCTCGTAATGCCTAATCATGTAAGATGTGTCGGACGCACAGGATATAATTAATAGGTAAGAATGGAAGTACGTCATAAGTCTTTCTGTCACGTTGAATCAATATCTGTCTCGGATTTTATCATTACGTAACTCTTATCTATTTCCGCTACTGGACTACGACGTAGTCGTGAATAACAGGTATATTATATCGTATGTATGATTTATATATAACGTTATACAATTTGCATACGACTTTCGTGCCGGGGTATATCTTACGTTTTGGAAATACGTATACCGATCTAGTCTGTGGTAACTGTACTGTAGGCATATAGGTATATCAACAGCCAGACACTTGAGAAGTTACGCTAAAAATACTAAAGCCTCGAATAGACTGCGGCATCGTGCGCGTTCGGACTCTTTCCTGCCCACCATCTTCTTCTCATATCCTCTCAGTGAACCTTCTCTCATCTTCTGCTCGAGAGAGGAGAAAGAAGAGCGAGCGTCATACGTGGAGAATTTCAAGAAGCAAACGAGCGCGTTTCTTGCTTCGATGCGAGAGAAAAGATTTTGAAACGTTCGAACCAATGGGTACGTGTATTTCTATCAAGACGAATGGTTGCGTCTTTGCTGAGGAGTCATAGAGAAAGATATATCGATACGGGTTCGCTTATCGTCTATATGGACTCGTAAGAAGTTGTATGTGATAGAGCATGTCCAACTTGTTGATAAGGGAGAGCATTGGAATAAATAATGAAGAGTGAATGAGTGACGTCACAGACGGACAATGAGGAATCCAAAGGGAATAAGGTCAATGAATAAAATATATAGATCATATAGAGAACATCGTAACCATGGCACTGTTATCGATTAGATTAGTCATCTGTTTACTCAATCGATCATCGAGTTACGAATGATGAATGACAATATGGAGAATAATGATTAATTTATATCTGTCTAGAGCGCTGGATGTTTCTTCTATTTTTTTATATAAAAAAATAGAAAATTCCTATGGTACCTTTTTTTGGTAATAATTGATCCTCCTGTTGTACAGTGATCCGTTTAAGAGTCAATTTTGGATTTTATAGTACAGCCAGAGTAATTGTATCTTCGTAGAGTCTCATAATGAATTTTAACGTAATCCCTGAAGTCGGTGAGCTCGTTAAATTCGTCAGTGGACCGATTCCGCGCGTAAATTCGAATGAGTTTGATTTACCGCTTTTCACTCTGACACGGCTGTATAAACAGGTCGGATGGTGGCTTTAAAGTGGAAAGAGGATATTTAGTGCTGCGGAGGGACGACCTTGTCATTCTGAAACGTGAGACATCGATAACCGTAGCAAACCGGAGAAGACTAATTTGTTTAGAGACGGGATGATTTTCGGAAAGTAAATAATGGGATTTGTCGATTGGCTCTAATTAGATTAATTTGATGGGAAAATTTGTGAGAAAGGTGAAGGTGTCGTAAGCAATTTCGTGGTGCGTCTTTCGGGACAGGAGGTTTGCAAAGACGTATCACTTTGGCGGACCACGTGCACTGACAATTGGCTGCCGTGTGTTTCTTGACTCGACCCAGCTATGAGAAAGAAAGAGAAAGGGAGAATTGGGCACGAGCTTTGTCAATGTTTATATGCATAGACAGCTGCCCGCTGTCTCCCCTCTCGCTCACTCACTTGTCTCCCTTTAGAATTTCTATAAGAATAAAGAGACTGTTCCATTTTGTACAGGGTCAGCATCATGAGCATTATGTGACTGAAATATGAAGACATTAAGAAGGCTGTGCCGAACCTGGCCATTTGTGGCTGTGGGCTTAACGTTTCGAAGAAAGACACTGTATTTAAAATGTGGCAGCATGGTGACTTCTCTCGTAGGGTTATCTAGTCAATGGATGCTGGTGGTCCTGAGAGAAGAATGGCACGGAGCATTCAGTGATACCATTTGTGTACGAAGATCTATAGTCACGTTTCCGCAAGAACTGACCTCCTGAATGGATCTGCATCCCTGTCGGATGCTGCGGTAAAAAAGGAGTACGAGTTGGAGATCACTGAGTTAACGAGTGCACAAATCCATCCCTACGAATGAAACGAGGGCGAGTTGGAGATCACTGAGAGGCATGGGGCCTACCATCTGTCCCTCGTTGCCACGTCTGTAGCGTCCTGGTGGGTCCATTTCGGGCCGTTCGAGACTGCACGTTGGGCTCTGGTCACGTCCTCGGGGCCCGAGAAATTTCCCAACGTCGCATGGTCGATGAGTCTGTGCTTACCACGAACCCCCAGCTCCCAGCTAAATTGCTACCCGGTAGCAGTTAGGAGGGGTCCCGCCAATTACATTACAGCCCTGATGCCGTTTTCAAATTATACAGTGCAGATAAACGATAAGCAGCCTTCACTTATCCCCGACATTTGTCCTTTACGTACTGCCACGTGAACTCTGCGTTCTGACAATTTCGAAAAAGTTCGATCATTAATCTTGAAAATTCATAAGCTCTTAAGAACTTTGAAAATAAAATTGCACCAAGATACCTATACTCCGTACGTCATAAAGAGGTCCCTCTACGATACGTTCTTATCGTGCCATATATATCCTTCCTGTAAAACCTTTTACAGGCACTATTGTTATCGGTTGAAGTTTTGCGACATTTCGATTAACATTCATCTCCGAACGAAGACGACTCTCGCGTAGCGATGTTTACTCTTGTCTTATGTTTTACAAGGTTTGTCCAAGAGGTTAGCGCCGGGTAAATGTTAGCTCGGCATGTGGTTGTGGGATACCGAAGAATTAGCTACTCGAGCTGCTACATGAGTGCTGATGAACCTGATTGGAGCGCAAACAAATCGTTTTGTCTGTTTCTCTTTACAGTGTGCAGCGATACCACTTTTGGTTTCGGTATCCGATTTGCCAAGAGTGGCCACTTTGGGCTCAGGCCAGATCGATTGTATCTGTCATCTATACCACTCGTGAAGACCACGTGGCTCTGTTGGCATTCAACGTATAAAACCGCAATTGCCTTCACTCCTTTGTGCAGCCTCCGTTTGTGGTTCTATAACCCGTTAGACATAATAGCTATATATATACATACGTGTCTACATTTAGGCATACGCATCTTTCACCAGGATCAGCGGATCGCAATGTCGGCTCCGCCTAAAACTTTGACTTATCTTCCTTGTCTTTCTGGAAGCTCTAGTCAAGTAGACGCGTCCGCAGGTCCATCCGCGATGAGCTCCCTGAGTGGTCATTAGTTCCCTTTCTTTCCTTTTGCTCTCGTTGCTCAACTGTCTGAATACTTCAGCTTCGAAACGAGCCCTCGTGATCCTCGAATGCAGTCGGACAAAGAATTCTCTGTCTATCTCCTCGGATGCGCACGAGACATCCGACAATTAATCACATGTGCGCCTCATACGCGTAAACACGAGTCAGGACACTTTTAGTTAAAGCTCTTTTCAAGGAAGCTGACGAGTCATGAGAATGACGCTTTATGCGTTTGGGTTGTGTCCAGAGGGACACGACCGCGACTATTCTCTCTTGTGAGTTATTTCTCTCTGAAACTTGGCGCCTTCTTTATCTTACCTTATGGTCAAGTCATTGGGAATGATCATTGACCTAATTCATCAGTGAGACAGAAGTTATCATTCATTTTAGTTTATTCGATAACAAATAGTAGGGGTCCGTTAAGGCAAGATATATTCGTTTGATTAATTTGGATGAATTAAATTAACTTGTTCCTGCTAATCAGACAGTTATGATTGACAGATTTTTTTTTAGGTTAATCCTTGCTGATATGGCGAATCAATGATTTTTTATGATCACCCGATCCTTTATATTTACATTGAAATATGAGCGAGTGCAAAATATTGCTGTGGGAATTTTTTGTCCGTTAAATTTTTCTTCTCAGAAGCATGCAAATATATTGGACCTAAAATTGTATAATATTCATTAGCAAAGTTTGCATATCACATAAATCTCTAAAACCTATGTCTCAGACTTTGCTCTTCGGTACGTTGAGTCTGATATATCGTTAATTCTAGGAAATTTCTGGTATAAAGAACTCGGATCATCATTTCTTTTTTCTAGGAGTGCCACTTTTTATAATAATTATTTAATTATACAACATTGAATCCGAATGTTTCATGATGATCGTGAAGTCATTTTTGTCCAATCAGATCTTATTTATTGATCGGCCAGCCACATGAATGAATCATAGCTAACGAATCATAGCAAATCATTATAAAATTTTAACTCGTAATAAACATATTAATAAGTGTAAAATTGACCAATTTATTGCTGTTCGTAAGAGCTAACAGAACACACTATATACTGCGCTGTAAATTGTCTTCTAGACTAGAAGGTGAGTTCATGCAGAGTCATTGAAAGTTTCTGGTACCAAATTCCTAAATACGCGGAGATAGAGGAACGCGGATATTGTTTATGGACGTCAGGCATTCATTAAGGATAAAAGATAATGAGAGCAAAGACAGTATACGATTATCATAGCGCTGATGCACGATGATCCGAACGATGACTTACAATTAGTTTATCCGAAAGTTGGCGCGAAAGATACATTGTTTCTCGCTGCTACCGCCGTGGGCAACAACGTATCTTTGCGAGAACCGCGCGTATTCACGAAAGCGTGGAAGCACCGAAGAAACCTTCGCATGCGGAGGCATTTGCCGCTTTTGAGTCGGATCTCGAATGGTTCGAGGGACAGGAAGAATCTTGCCCGACGCAGCTTCTTCTTCTCAAACGGCTACGAGACTTAGCCGCTCAAAAACGTGTTAAAGCCGTTCGTCAACTAAAAATTGACGATTTTATAACAAAGATGTAAAAAAAAAGCAGTCGACTTTTTTTCAAGTGTTTAAAATACATATATATTTAAGCGTTAATATATGTCGAATTTTAATATATGTATATCTACTGTTTTTATGTAAAAAGGTGTCGATTACGATTCTGTTCCCAAAAAAACCACGTTTCGATTATCCAAACTTTCGATTATCCGAACTAGTCTCGGTCCCAATTGGCTAGGATAATCGAGGTTCTACTGTATAATACATTTTTAAAAGATTTCGATTCAAGTCATGCCGGAGACTTGGACCTAATCCTTGATACCAGACTGGAGCCTCTCCAGGATCAGAACCCATAGTAAAACACAGACAGAGGTCTTGTTATGAAAAACAAATGGCTCCGTGTCTATCAGCTAGCACCATGGATTATTCAAGACCCAACGGACCCCACAAACCTAACCTGATTTTGAAGACCTGTTCGATACCGGGAGACGTGAGAATAACTTGAGCACGTATCCAAAGAATCAGGAAGCCCTTCTTCCGTGATCAAATGACAAGATGCAGCGTCATTCCATGCGCGATATAGACACTGGCGAGAACGTGATCTTTGAATGCAACACTGGTTCTAACAGTCACGACATACCTTTCAACACGATGAATCTTTTTTATCCTCGGCAAAAGCCGACTAAGCGTTCAAATAGATACCGTTTCTATCATGGACCACGGATGCTGAATAGACGTTCGTGTCGCACGATAAATTTGCTCTCTCGCATTCCATATTAGCATCGTCAACGCTCAAGCTTCATCACCGTTACATGAGATAACCGTATTCAGCATATACCTATAGCCATGAATTTATTTACCAAATATTTCAATACAATTTTTCATTTTTCATCTTAGAATGACCACCGAGCGTCCACGCAGATGAGCTAACTTAGATATGCGTGAGGTGTTACCTATCTCCGTTAACCTATCGAAACGTGAGTAAGCTCGAGATGTCGCGCGTCGATTTTAAAAATCCAAGAGACGTCAAAGCGTTCACATGTGAAATGGTTTCCGGCAGAAGTCGTGCATAACTTTACATACGTTGAACGTCAGTCCACACCCTGCTATCGGCATACACACGCTCCTTGTAGTTCGCGTCCAATCGAACGGCTCGCGCTCACTGTGAACGAGAAGGAGCTATTTTGTTATTAATTACCTATATTAACTACATAAACGAGTGTCCTAAGTCGCGGTTAATCGAACCCATTAAGGCTCGTTTTCTTCAACTCGGTTCAATACATAATCTCCGTTTATCTTCGAAATACAAATCCCTGATTGGCTAATAGCACAGCTGAACCGAGTTGATACATAGAACCGCGTCGAAGAAAACGGACGTAAGACGTGCGTGGCTTTTGGAAATTCTACCACATCGGGCAAGGCGCATCGTACGTATATACACGCTTCTGCTGCGTCAAGAATTTATAAGCCTCTTGTACGTCGTCTTGTTCTCTGGTACTTACACGATGAGCATTCGTACTTTATGGATGCGGCATAATGATTTAATGACGAATATCATCATCGGCGGATGGACGATCGGTCACCGACACACCAGGACCAGTTTACCTACATCTCGATCCCTGCAATTTCTCTATACCTACATATGCGTGCGCGCGTGTACACACGCGCATAGATATACACGCACGTGGACAATAAGAAAAAGATGAGATGAGACAAGTAAAGAAAGAATACTCGTGTCTACCTAACGTCGTTGCGTCTTCTTGAGTTACCGTACGTGTTCGTTACCTAGAAACCCGTTCTCCCCAGATAGCAGCAATAATTCTATCCGCTCTCTCCGACTACGGAGAGAGCAAAAGCAACGGAAGAGACCAGAAAAATAGATGGACGGAAAGAAGGACAAAGGAAGATACATTTCCGTTCTGATCTCAAAAGGAGCTGGCGACGATGATCGACTCGACACCGTCATTTTTCATGCCCCAATGGAGCCCGGGATGCTGCTGCCAGTATTGAAAGAGATATTTGTGATGGATGATTTGGCATCGAGTGCGTGGTTACTTCATTTGAAAACTTAAGTCTACGCAAGAGTGTCCTTGAGCCAAGTCACTCACCAAGTGCATACCAGTAGCGATTGATTTCTTAGTACCCCGTAGTAATTAGTATCAAAAATATTTGTTATCTGTCACCAAAGAGATAACAGCTCGTGACGATCCAAACAAACATCTAAGTACGTCATGATTGTAACTTTGCCGTCAGGAAGATACTGTTACTACACTCAAGTATATCCATTCGTTTTATCTATGTTTTGGCGAAATCGATCCTGGTCCAGGTACGCAGAATCTTATGAGACGCGACTCTCTTACTGTATCTTTATAGCTTTGTGGCTATTTACGGGCAATGTTCTAGGCACAACAAGTACCAGGCACTGCTAAATTTTTTTTGCACATTCTCATTGGCACTATCTTCCATGTATATATATAGTAGTATGTATGTGTACAGGGCAGGTACTACTCATGGCTTCTTTATCACGAGTCAGGAACCTCTTCTAAGGTTTTGTATATCCTCTAGAACTTCCTTGCACCGGAGAAGACTCTTCTGTATTATCGTGGTTTACCTGTAGGAGGGTGGCCGAACGTAACCAGGGGGTGCATAAATAATGTCTTAAGCGCGGGTTGTCACGAGCACACCAGTCACGAACGGGTCACTAGCTGGTGCCCGGTGCCACGAGTTCATTAGCACGAGAACACATAAATCTATGGCACGGACCATCTTCGCGCTAACGAGCGAATACTGCCAACTCCGTCTTTCTTCGTTCGCCTGAATTGTCTCGGCTCATTGTCATTCACATTTACCCGCTTGAAATACGGGAGAGACTTGACGAACCTATAAGTATCGATGTTGATACATCCTTATATAAGGAGTTAAAATATACGTGACAGCCGTGTACTGTTATTTAGAATTTTTTTCAGAAATTTCGACCCGATCTTATAACAGTGTTATTCTTTTTATTTAGGGATTGTATGGGTTTAATGTGTTACTGGACAGCGAGAGGCACTTTATGTCTAGCTGAGGTAGTTTGTTGCTCCGGGTCAGTTCAGCACATGGGCCAATGGCGACACGCGTGTTGTTTGTCCTGACTGGTTGATTTTTACGTTGCATAATGAGAGTGCGATAAATTCTAACGGAAAGTGAATTGGGCGTGTTTGCATACCTAATGTAAGGAACTGGTTTCGGTAGAATATGTTTTATTGAATAATTCTTAGGTGATATTATCTCAATTGGGCATTAATGAAATTTAATATCCCATTGAAGATTCGCTATGTGTTTTGTATTCATTCTGCATTATCGTGCAAACTTTCTTTTAATGAGCCGACGGGCTGATTCGGTAGTCAAAGAGAGGAGATCGATTTATGGCTGTTGATAAAGGGTAATTTTATATCTTAAATGACTTCCTCTCAGACCCTTTCGCTGTTTTTTAATTAGTTTCGGTGTTGAGAGACATCAAGGGATTCGATATCCGAGTCATATTTAAAATTCACGAGGCAATAACGTAGGTACTTTTCGTTCCGTTTGATCTTTTTAAAAATAAAATATAATTTCAGCTTCCATAAATTATTCGAATCATTTGAATATAAATGTTTGCTAATATTGTTGATGTTTATTTGATAATTCAAATAAACACAAAGACACTTTTCAAAGTGCAGCAATGCGACAGGAACGAAAGCTTGGCGACCTGGATGAATCTTAAGTATTAGCCTTGAGGTACGTGTATATGGGTAGCGCGTGACGAAGAATGAAAATCATAGTCGATGACAGTGACTTCGATCGAATTTTAATTTCCGTTTGACGTCACGTTTAATACTGACCAATAATGTATTATGATGTAATGAACTGGCGCCTGTATATAAATCTAATATTTGCGCACAACCCGTTTATATAATTATGCGAATTACCTTTTCGCACATTCTAAATTTCTTTTTGGCACCATCTGTCAATCGATGTCATTACCGCGTAGGCAATCACTGACACTGTAGATGAATTTTCGAAATTAGAAACAAACTCGTTTCGTTGATCGAAATTCAACTACCTACCGATCGGTCTAACGAACTGCGATGACATTGATAGATTATGACAATTACGCATGGCACAATTTATTAAAGAAGCTTCATCATCGCCACCCTCGTTTCCAAGAAGTTCGATGAAAATATAATTCGTAAAAATTCTAAAGACTTTCCCCGATATAATTTTTTCAAAGAAATTAACGTACGCTGTACTTCTAACGGTGTTATCGAAATAATCATACCTCTGTTTATTGTCTCCGTGTCTTCGCTATCACATTGTTTTCTCAACTCACTAGCACGAATTATTCACACTATCACTTTATCGAATAATCGTTGTCCTTATCATATATATGTAACGATTCACAGATTGCAGATACAAGATTAACGAAGAATTCGTAATATTCCTTGATAAAGAATTTATCTCCTCGATACAATCATTTACAATGTTATTGTAGTATAGCAGCGATTGTTGAGGATGAAAAAGTTTTTTATCAGATCTTTTCTCTTTACTCGGTAGCAATTTCAGTAAAAATATTTTTTTTAATGATCTACCGTTCTACGAACAGAGCTCGAAAAATTCTAGCAGACTGACTTGGTAATGGCCAGATCGAGTCTGGTTCACGTTCGCGTACGGCCCCGGCCTCTGAGGAACTATATTGAGTTGTGACGGCTCCAGGGCCGAAGGCCCCGGTACTACAGTCCCCACCATCGACCCACAGGGGTCCAGGGCACCCCAACCTGCGGTCCCTGCCTGATTGAGATACCAGCCTGGCTCCAACACTCCCTCTCTGGCCCTTTTTCTCTCTGTACCTCGACCTCACCATCCGCCACTTCTCTCGATCCTCCGCCAGCCTCTAGATGAGCCCTCCTTCGTAGCGTAGGGGTCCTGTGGCTCTCAACTGTATTCACTGACATTTTTTCAATCGACATACCATTAAAACTTGGACCTTACGTTGCTCGATAAAATGCGTACAAATATTCTCCGAAAAATTCTATAACAATTAAAATATGTAATAGCAAATTTTTATCTGGGAACGTACATGGTAACGTCCTAGACCTTATTTTGGATCGAAATATTTTTTGGTTGGAAATAACATAACAGATATTTTTTTGGGTTATTTTTCTTGGGATTTTCTGTAAACTGAGGTTCCAAGCTTAACGTAGAGCATCGGAGCGAATTGATGGGTCGCTATTAGAAGATGGATTGAGAACCTTGCAGGCCCTTCTATCTTCTCTTTTGGTAGGGCGTAGGGCCTTCGGCAGGACAATGGTCCCGGCCGAACCGAACCGAAGTAAACCTTAAGTAAGAACCGAGTGGAAGAGGATTTCGAGAGTGGAAGGTGTCTGGTCAGGCAGCCTAAATAAACCGCGGCACGCGTATCCCAAAGCCTAAAACCAAACATGCTTAGTATATTCGATAATCGCTTGGAAATTCTGCTACCGAGCTCCTTCTGTTTACACTTATACATATACATAAGATTGCATAAGTAACCATTAAAATTCGCCAAAAAATCAACAACCACATATCCCTTCGAAAAAAAAGTTCCGTGTACGTTAACGAACATGGGAAAATAAACTTTCCAAAATTATAATAAATCTTACTAATTATCAAATAGTACCTAACATATATATAATAGGCTTCAGCATGATCTATCGCACCTATATCAAATCCACCGGGTGGTAATCTTCATCGTCTCGAAAGCGATCTATATACCGCTACTTGAATTAATCGGTTAATCTATAAATCTGCCATTGGCTGGATCGTATGGTCAATCTGATAGGCGAAAAAAAATCTAATCTTCAACGTAACGCGATACATACGTCCATTATCAATTGTATCTCGAATGAAATTCAATAGCGATATCCTGCAAGGATCTTCCTCTTGTATGAATGGAGCGATTCATTTTCAATTTTCATACCGTTCTACGTTTTACTAAGCGACGTCCTCCGTTGCCAAGAATAAAAATGACTAAAGTGACCGGAAACAAGAAGTACTGTTATCTTAGAGCTCGGTTCCTGTAAGCTCGAGTCTTCCCATTGTCAGCGAGACAAGTACTCAGGTATACCCAGTGTGTTCGACAGATCCAATTGGTATGCGCGTTAACGATAATTACTATTCAGAGCCTCGTCAACGGATTGACTAATGCCACTCAATCTAGGTAGACGTGAAATACAACGAGCCGTGTGCTGATTCCATAAGCGATCTGAATAGACGCTGCTATAGTCTGATTGGCGTGCTTCCATGCATTTTTGAACGGAGGCTTCGCGTTAAGAATTCTATCCTGTGAGTAAACGCAGTTCTTGGCCAAAGGCGTAGCTCTGCGTGGATGATGTTTCTGAGAAAGTAATTTTTTTTCAAAATTTTCAAACAGCACTCTTAGTCGATATCGACTAATAATGGTGATATTGACTTTAATGCGATACATTGCTGGGTATCCAATGCGTTATAAAGACACATATGCCAATTAGCTGTAAGTGTTATGTAGAAAAAATGAGGAAATATCCATCCGGTGCTCGTACGAATTTCACGGAACTACGCGTATGAGATTATAGGAAGCTGCAATTTGCATGGCAACGTTATAATTTTGAACCATAAATCTTCTATCTCAAATCTCTAAGTATAATTGAGACATAAAAGCGTGGCGGGTATCCTCGTATAATTATATGTGGCTTTTCAAGATAATCGGGCCAAGAGTTCAGACTGGCTTGAGTGGTGCGGTTTGAGTGCCGCTGGTCAATATTGGTATAATAATTTGAATTCTCAATGAAATCGAACGAAAATATCGGCACCACCTACGAGCTATGATCTTTTGGTATCTAGTATTTTTTTATTTATGATAAATCTAAAAAAAGCACTAACAATTTATTGCAGTATTCTATTCCCATGATATACTACGGATAGACAGAGGATCTATAGGTTCTCGATCCTACGATCAAATGATCGAATGAAGATCGTTCAGCCCTGCAGGGGTTTTTCAAGTGGAACGGTCCAGTCAGGATCGCTGCGGGACTCGAAAATTTTGAACGCTCCTACACAGATGTTATCTTCAACGTGGAACAGCAAGAAGGAAGAAAAAAAAAGGATTCTTAACGGCTCGAGCAGATCTCACTGCTACCAACTACCAGTAAATAAAAAGCCTACGTCCAGACTTCAAAAATTCATATATCCCTATGCCGGTAGTACACTCATAATATTACATTATATTTATACTTGTCACCTGTTTAATTTGTAAAAAAATTTATAAATAATCTATATTGTCGATTGATCTCAATAGTCGATCTTACGTCTGTTGGATCGCGTCGGATGAGAACATAGGACTAGACCCCGTTTCCCTTTTCAACGCACGTGTACGTCCTTGAAGAAGGATCGTGGCGAGACTCTGGTAAGAAGTAGGAAGAGAAAAGTTTAAACGTAGGCAGGATATCCCAACCATAGTCATTTGAATAGGCGAAAAGGAGCGTCGTAAGTCGTAGAAAAAGGACACAGATATATACCGGCCGCTGGAGACTGTCTTGCAGACACCTTCGGACAAATCCTGTAACGCTGTAGGGGTCCTTCAGGACCCCAGTGGCTCCTGTCAAATGGGATTCACCTCAGGGGGTCAAAAGTTACCCATGACTCCGCCCCCACTTCTCCGTTCTGAGAAAACCGTTCCTGATTCTAACTTAGTCGAGAGGAAGCCAATTGGCACTTATATAAATCCACACTGAGTCTCCGATAAATAAATGTTAACCAGCGTTCATAAAATGCACTTTGGATGCACTCAAAGTTTTTTAATCAACTTCTAACCTATGTACCGATATAATGTATAATCAAGCATAATCACTTTGTCTCACAGTAAGACCACTACACGAATTATAAAAGTACAAAACAAGACTAGCCTCATACGTGCAACATATGTGCTAGGCATTATTCTAAAGTATATTCTTAGTACGTGACCCAGGTGCATTCTAATGCACTCGTGCATAACCAGTACGCTGTGAGCTTTATGATTGGTAGGCTTAATTATCCCATTATGAGATTCCAGTACTCCGTTGGCCACAGGTTCAAAATCACGTACAGCAATTTAACTACTTATATACACACACGTGATTCAATCAGTAGGTATAGTCATATAGTCAAGTTTTGTGAGACACAGGAATAAACGAATATCATATAGCCATGGGATAATCTTGGGGTCATTAACTGTTGAGGTGATGAGAGATAATTGAAATTTCTTTATTTTTTATAATCAGACCTTACACATCTCGGTACGCTATTCTACGTCAATTACTGTTTTACTTTATTTTGTGCTCTTTTTTTGTACATCGAATTCCTTCGGTGCTCCGTGCAATTGAGTCACTTGGTATGTGAGCAAGTACTTTGTTACACGTACATACAGATTATACACTTATCTTGTTTTCTTGCACTGTGCCGTGTTTTGTCGCGACGAGTCTCATACGAGGTTGAAATTGTAATGGATCAACAAGGTCCGATTTATCTGGTATTTATTTTCAAGCATGAGAACCCGCGGGTTCGATACGTCTTGTACGATCTCGGACTTTGTGAACCTATTCGTGAGACGATTCCAAAGACTATGATTTCTCGTGATAGTAAGCTGGACCTTCGTGCAGCATAAAATATGGCCTCGTATTTTTTATTGGTAGACTGTAATGACCAGACAATTATTATTGCGCATCCAGTCACGGAACGGTACAAGAAGAGGAATATGGTACAATTTCGAATCGGAAGATGCTGCAACACGAGAGATCTTGGACGAGGGAGTAGCTGAACGAAAAATAAAGTATGCTGCTGTGATAAATAATTTTATTCGAAAGACCCAACTTATATTTTCTATATCCTGTTTTTAAGTTAGTGTTTTCATAATATTACGTTTGTAATCGGTCAACGATCCGAGGATTGTGAATCTCGTAAGATATAAATTACTAGTGTTAAGCTATTATTTTCTTAATTCGAGAAGTCGCGATTGTTACGTCAAAAGTTCTTTTAGTGAACACGGAAGAGATCAACGTATGTAAATTTTAATGATATACGAGGAACAAAATTTTATAATGAGTGTCCGCTGGCTGGGTGGATTTTACATTTCTGATAAATTGGCGTCAGGTAAGGTTAATTATCCTAACGGGTTTGTCCTTCAAGAAGTTACTCTCAACAGACCTTTGTGAACTTTTAATCATCGTCTTTGAAATATGAATAGTAAGAATATCTAGATAAATATACGTATAAAAATACGTTTACGCATGTATACGTAAAGGCCATTCTACAATGCAACGGAACACGGAACATATAAGCGGCGCGATATTCAATTGTATATTTACCTAATTCCATTGGATCCTCCAATCAAGAGGCAGAAAATCGTTTTTAAAACCGAGCGTTTACTGAGTCTCTATGATTTTGGCTACGTCTCGGACACAGCGACGATACGAAAGCGGTTTCTAGGGTCGATAAGGATTTCACGAAGCACGTAACGTGATGAGTAACATCGAGCACGCTATTAGTATTATAGTAGTCTTTCGAACGAGACTAATTTGAAAGGTGTGGGAGTGATACTTTCTTCAGAAATTCAAGAAAACTGCGTTTTCACGCTATACTTGCTGCATACTTATTTTGAATTTACAGAAAAGAACAATTGCACCGCCAATATTTTCGTACGTGAAATGTCATGTTACGCGTTCCGTTGCATTATACAATGGCCTTTAACTTTTTTATCTTTAAATGAAAGTCCAATTCCTCGAATTGCAGTAACTTTAGATTGGTTTATCTGAGGACTAAATAATGACTGGGCAAGTATAACAGTAATCACAGTGACTGAAAGAAAAGAGTAATTTAAAATATACAGTTTAACGTTAAATAGCTTCATCCTGTAAATATTTCCATCGAAATTACATTCTCGAGTAAATACATATACCTACTTATTCCCAGTGAGTAATAAAAGGTCTTCCAGGAATATCGATCAGCATGACTTCCGTCTTCTACGAACAAATTATCTTTTCTAAGAGTATTATAAATAAGTATCAGAAATTGTATTCGGTATCATCAACCAGTACGTATATTTTTTTTTCATCATTTTATAATCAACATTTCTGACATATAACCTCCCCAGCATATAGGGACTGCTAAATTTCTCTATGTATAATTTTTTTTAATAAAAAGAAAGATTATCATCCAGTCTAATTACTCGAAGCGTAATACAAGTGTCTTCCACGTAATAACCACGTGGTCCCATGTACTTTTCTTCAGCTCGTAAGTACAAGTTCCATCATCATCCGGTACTCCGGTTGCTGGTATCATAAAAGGTGTTCTGGCGCCTCGGATGAGCTCTCCTCTTTGTTCGACGACCAGTTTTCTCCTCCAGCCCTGGACAGAGCGTCGGGATAGCCGAAGACGGACCTGAACCGGACACGCCCCAACGACGCCTCTCGTACACCGTGGATATCTCGATTCTCGAAAGGCCTCCGCCTCTGATCCTCTACAGCCTATTTCTTGATCGTTAAGCCGGCTCCGTGTTCCTGAGGGTTCACTCGTGATTGCTTCATTAAGACGTCACGGAATTGGGACCCGATGGCTCGGCAATAAAGTCACGGTACGTATACCATTTACGAACAATGGAAACATCCCTGAACAGATTCTGACCCTGATTGGGATGATCAGCTGAATCAATCACCATGTGAGTGTTTACACATAAAGGTACTGGATCTGATATTCTTTATGTGTGACCATTTATTTTTGTTTTAATATTTTTTTAAACTTTTTTTTATTATTATTAATAAAATCTGGTGAGGGTTTGGATTATTATATCGATACTCTTGATATTCCTCCTTGGTTACTGTCAGAAAGGAAAGAGTACGAAGCGTGTAGAAGAGTTTGAAGAAAAAGAGGATTGGAGCGAGGGGTAACGATTACACGCGGCGTTCATTAAGTCGTTAGGTCATAACACCTTTAATCAACGAAAATTGTTCGGCAAACATAAAACGTACCCTTTGGCTCTCACTCGTAAGTCCAATACCGATGCTTGGAGTCTCGTTCCCGGAATCATCAGGCGTAAAAATTTTCGTCTTGAGGACCCAATCTGCTCGATAACCAAAACTCGAAGCCAATTAGGACGAATTTATCACGCCTGGTTCTCTCGAGCGAGGACTATTCTTTTTGAGTATATTTTTCTTTCGTCTTCCCGTATCAGCCTTAGTTTCCCTAGGTATTGATATTCACTTCCGGAATTCCATGCAGAACACTGACTCACAGAGCTAAATTGGAAAGGGAATATTAGCAGAATAAAATGAATAAAGCACAATGAAATTTGCTCAGTGTATAAAATAAAAAAAGAATTCGTGAAAATTAATTCACATGAAAACGCAAGTGTAATTTAAGTATATAAAACTATTCTTGAGCCTCTTTCTTTATTTCTTGACTTGATTCCGCGCTGGTATACCTGTAACAATATTATCTTTCCTCGTGAGCGTCGGGGCGGTCACGGACTTGTGGCTTAAGAAAACGCGCGTTATTTCTTGACAAAATAATCGCCTTAATCGTCTGAGAATAAAAAGAGACGAGCGTAAACCACCTTACGGATTTCTCGGACGCAAGCTGCTGGCATCGACGTACCCGACGCATCCGTCGCGGCGTTCCTCATCGTGACAGAGAAGCCAAGTCACTCTCTTATATTGGAGCTAAAGGAATACCTTTATTTTTATTCTTTCACAATCTCGAAGCCGATCGATCCGACGACAGAGTGAAAGAGGATCGCAAGATCCTACTCTTTTCTTTATATTATTTAACTCCGTCAATTTTACGTTCAACGCACAAGGATCTCAAGCCGCTAAACTCGTTCCCTTTAACACTTAGTACTATATCAAAAAACATCTATAAATCAATTATGCAACAAAGTTCTAAATTTTTATTTAAATTTCGCAACAGTCAACTTACGTATCGTTAAAATTCACTTAAAACCTGTCTGTCCTTCGTGCCGAGATGGTCGTAAATGCTACCAATCCTCCCTAATTAGATGGACTTAATTATCGATAATACCTTTTTTCTCCAAAAAAAAATAGAAATAAAAATAAACACACACGACGCTCTAGACCAAATTTTTATTTCGATTCGTACATGACGCCTATACTCACACTGATACCAATAAATCTCATAACCCCTTTCAGATCCCAAAATAAAGAACAGTAATGTAACCGTATAGATACTAAGGATTGTTTTTCTTACTCCTACCCACGCCGAAACCACGTGCATTTACAATGCACTCTGCTCGTTTCGACAGTGCCTCCTGTGATGCAATTTAATAAATACGTTTCTTATCTAGCCTCGTAACTGTTGGGAGCGGTCGACTCCTTTCCGCCCACGTCGCTCTTGCATCCGCAAAGAACGACCGTACATAAACATCACATTACTCGCGTAGGACGCGAACACCAGAGTTCACTGTAACGTAGCATCTTATATCTATAGAAGGTTCGATGAGCACGAGCCATAAAAAGTCTTGCTTGATATAACATTAAATGGTTGCCCATATCGATTTAATATATTCAGTCACCGATTTTTTGATCACTCTCTATTCGTCGTTCAGCCCTGCCCTACTTTCTCGAATCATCCTTCATGTAGTATTTTCTTGGATTAAAGAGTTACGACGGACACACTATATATTGCCATCTGTACTTTTTCTCCAATTATTTCTATATATGAAACAGACATACAATTAGGGGCTCTTACCCTGGAGTGGGATTGTTAGCGTTTGCTGGAAAGCTTCCTCGGGAACCATTAGTATTTTTTTGCCACTACCCTGGCTACATCTGGCTGCCGAAAGATAACTGGCCGTAAATGCTTCTACGTCCTGGCGTGTCCTGCGGCGACAGCCAAACAACCAAGGACTATTACCGACGTTTGAGTGATACGCGCACAGGTCCTGTACAGGCTTCCGTAGCCCCTGGGTCGTTAAAAATAATCATGGCGTCGGTCCTGGCACTCTTTGGCTTTTTAGTGTCTGATTACCTTAGACTCTCCAAAGGACTCCTCCTGTCTTCTCTGTTATGTCTTATGCTGGAACCCAACTAGTTGTGTTTCTAGTTTATGGCGGATGTTTCCAACCTTGCGTGCTACGGATGAGACAGATTTCAGTTTTGTTTCTTGGATATCTTTGTATGCGGAGAGGAGCTGTTTTGAATTGCTTTCATATGGCATTCGTATGGCTTTGAATAAGTACCGAGCTAAAAATAACTTTCTAACTGGCATTGGTATCGTCCTTAATTATCTCTGCGACAAATAGGAGACAAGGAAATTAAGGATAATTAAAAAAAAATATTGAAGGTTTTGTAAATTGCGATATCGACTTGGATTACTGTGAAATTTTTATTTATATTTTTTAATACCTGTAAATTTTGAAAATCAAGCTAACTTTTTTTTTTGCTTCATGGAGTCATCACTACCTATTCTTTTTCACCGCAGAACACACAAATCTCGTACCGCTTGACGATTTTCCACGGATCCTCGGTTACGGTTTTATCGGGAAGACAAATCCTTTTGATTCGCCGAAACCGTTCTTTTGGTCTCGTACAGTTTGAAAGGAACGATTATTAGTTTTGAGCTTTTGTCAAGGGCTTTGTCTTGCACGTGGCATAGACTCGGACCCAGGCTCCATCATCTGCAGCTATTATTTTCCTTCTCACAAGTTCCACCATGGAATCAAATCCGTCTTGCACGTCTGACATTTACCAGAACTTGCTTGAGACGTCCTGCTGGTTTGAAAGGTTCTTCTCAAACTAGACGTCAAAGACAATTCACTGAGGTCCACTTAACCCTCTTACTCGGGATGAAATTTAATATCGCTTTGTTATCGGATCTCTTTCCTTAGTCTTCAAGAGCTTTGCAAAATGTCCTCAAGACACCTCCTCGCTTGGTGCCACTTTGCTGCCTGTTTTCGTGAGTACAAAATTTAGTCAATCAAAGCCCAATAACAAGTTCGTTTTTAATTAATAATACAGCATACGGTACAAGGAAAAATGTTATACCTGGTCGGTTGGACGATTTATACTCGATGTTCTTGGGGTGTCTGAGGGTTTCTAAATTACCAGCTGAAATGTTTCGAATGGCATTTCTCAATAAAAAAAATCCTCAGTCCAGTAACGTGTCGAGGGTAAGAGTACATGGTTGAATATTACTGAAAAACTTCAGGGTCCTTTTCATCGAAACGTGCCTTGTATCCCTGTCGAAGCGGACATAAATTCCCTTAAATCGTAGGTAACTGAATGTTCGTCGTGTAGCCTTACAAGGGAACTTTAAAAACCATACCCAGCACCCTCGTCCAAGTAGAGTTCACGTCAGTAAGGATTGGACTACTATGATTTCTTTTTTGATATTTTACTTTTTTCTTCAGCATAATGCCAAAATGTCAATCTCATATTAAATATATAATATTTCGTTGAAAAGACCTTTCATGGCCTTTCAGCATAGAAAACGGGTGTAGAGCTTTTAAAACGGCAGGTAATGGGACGTTCAGTCCTAAGTCCTTCGGGATTCTTATGAAAGACTTCAAAGACTTTCCCTCTTCCGCAGTGACGGACGCTTTCTTCATTGGTCTCAGCAGAAGACTCGAAAGCGTCCCTCGTATGGAACGATTTGACGTCTTTATCGAGACATCCTCGTTTCCCATTGCCAAACGGTCACGAAAACCGCATTCACGCAAAGTTTAACGTGTTAAAGATGGATAGTGTGGCCTTCGGCTCTTTTCAACACCCACGGTCAGACGGCCCACGCGGCCATTTTGAATGTCTGATTTTGCCAGGTTTGTTGCTCTTGTTCGGCGCTTTGTCGAAAGAAGGTAGTTTATTCCGTGACAAGTTTCGCGCTAGTCCCAAAGGCGCAGGCATCCCTAGAGCTGGCAAACAATTTATTCGAGCACGAGACCATCCAGAACACCTGCATCTAACCTTACCTAGAAATAACTTCAGTGCCTTTCTTAAAACCCCCTCCCCTTTTCTACATCAAAATTTTTTTATTTTCCCTCCTTGTATAAACCCCAATAACTTGAATCTCCGGATTTACATTTCTTTGTAAATTTCATCTTTATCACTTGAATGTACATGTATACCTAGACATGTCTTTTTCTAAGCATCGGAACTATTGAACCCGTGGCAGAAATCCCGTGGCTCACGATATCGTGACGTGAAAACGTGCGAAGTGGAAATACTCAGAGTACATTCGCTGAGGTTCTTTATCGTGAAGTCGTGCAATAAAGAGCAGCCATAAGTTCGCGAAGAGCAAAAGCGAATGGTGGACCAAACAGGATGTGTCCAATCGGAGCGCCGACACCGCTGGTTAACACATGCGGTGAGAACGGCTCTCTTTGCCTTGCAGTTCTGATGCTCTCATTCTTCTCTTTAGATTCTCATCCTGCATACGCTCGTTCTGTACCTTCTTTACCATCTTGTCCTTCTCCTTCTCTTCCATTACTTTCCGTTCCTCTTGCTTGTGGCGAACGAGTCGCTCGAGCGAAAGATGCTCGGAACGAAATATCGGCGGCTCTACTCGCGTATACGTTGGCACCCTACACCATCCCTCTTCGGGTATCGGGAGAATCTCCATTCTTACATACGTAACCTCTACCACTTTCTTAGACACCCTATTCGCAGCTTCATTCCTGTTTCCTTCGTTTAGCCTTGAACGTGGATATTGTGTATAGTATTGGTACCTGTGTAAGATGCATATATATGTATATAGCTACAGTTCTTGGAAATATTGAAGAACCTCCAGTTGTCGCAGATTCTACTGGCACGATAATGGGGTTGTTAATGGGGTGATCAGTATTGCTATGGGGGATGGTCATTTGTGCATTGGGTCTTCAGGTAATATTATCCAGGGGTTGACCATTCCGAGAAGTCATGTTTCGCTCAATTGAAATTGAATAGGAAACAATGAATGCCACTTGTGTTCTCGACTGTCATAAATTACCTCATCCTCTTGGACAAACATAATTAACCATCACTCATATGCGGGCTTCTAATGAATTTATAGCGCTTTCTAGTTGTCTTTGGTGGTTAGTCTTCATTAAGATTGATACCGGATCTCGACTGCGTTTGCGTTACGTTTAAAGCTTGTTAACGTGTCTGACAATATACAGATTGTGAAAGTGCAGTTGGATAAGTCATTGGATGGTTTTGACATTGATATCCAATCAAAAGTGATCTGACAGTTTAAAAGATGAAATTTTGATTGCATGGAATGAAATTTTTTTTTAATTTTTCAAATAGATACCATCGCTTAGAAAATTTCGTGCGATGAGATTTGAAAGAGATTTTTGAATATCGATATAACCGACATGGCTTCTCACGATCATTCGTCCAGTTGTTTCTCTGGGGACTGGTTGTCGTCGTGCGTAGCCGAAGAATTTTGGAGGTGAACCTTTTTTTTATCCTTTGAAAAACATGGCGCTACGTGTAAAAATGTAAATTACAATCTCCCTCAGTTCGAATGGAACGTATACCTACGACCCAGCGTCGTTTTTATAAACCTTTCCAGTCAGGTTTTTCGTGCCTCGACCCCAACCCCCTGACTGACGTCTTACTTTACGAGACATGGTAGGCAGGAGACAAATCCATTGATTTATATCCTCCGAGTAGCCGCCTGCTGCAGGTGCATCCTTTGAATCTTGAGAAGGACTCGGACGTAGATAAGCCATAGATAAGTCAGCACGTCCGTAGAAATTTTTTGAGAAACGAATCCCTTCTTGCTCACTATCAAACGAAAGACTCGAATTTAAAATAACAATTCTTTGAATCCGAATTTTCATATCCGGCATAGACTTTTATGGTCTTTACAGATCTCAATGCGATTCTCCTAGGACAAAACAATGCTATACGTTATTGTACGATTGTTGTATTGCGATTTCAATTTTTTTTCCAGCGTGAATCTACCTTTGGTGCATTCTAGCTGTGTGCATCCGTCTCTTGCCACAATAAAGATGTATCTGTCAGAGTAGCCTGGTGCTGCAGCATCTCCGTCCATATCTTCAGTAATCTTTCTCCTCACTCTCAACCGTTTTCTACCCATCCTGATCCCAATCCCCATTCCCATTCCCATTCCCATCCTTATGTTCAACCTCGTAGCCAACCACTGCGTAGCCCTGTGGTTGATGCCTCCTTCGTTCTTAGCAACTATTGGCTTCGGCGAGCCTCCACTATGCTCTGTTGCAACTTCTCTTGCATCACTGTAGTGAAGATTGGGATCGGGCGAAATAAAAAGGATTGCAGACGATCGAAGAACAAAATTTAACCGTTTTGTAATCCCAAAAGCTGACTTTTAGTATTAAACTATAGATTTTAATAATAAAGATGTTAATGATCAAGGTCGAATTGATTATAAAATTGTTTAAATTTCATATTTATTGTATTAGAAGCTATACATATAAATTAATATGAACAATAGTAATACATTTATTCAAAGATCAATCAGATTATTAAAAATTTAATTATTGATTACACTTTACATAGTATATTGATTTTTCGTATATTCAAATTACTCTGAATGCTAAATTGTCACGTTTTTAGTGTACAACATGGAATTTCGAAATATTTTTTATAAAACTTTTCCCAAGGATAGAAAAGAAGAACTTAGGATTCTGTTATCTAATATATTACAGATGCAGATGCAACGCGGCGCACCTGCCACCTTGTCCGCTCATGTATCATATTCGTATGAGTGCGCACCTACCTTACCTTTCTTTTTTTATCTACTCGTATGAGATTTATAAAAAAAATAGAGAAAGGGACACAGGTAACTATTTCACGATAATTAAAATTTACGACTAGATATTTCGGCTTTAAAGATGCGAGTACCATTGGGGTTGCTTTCCCTGACCCGATATAAATTTTCCAGACTTACGTGGTTCCTTTTACCTGAAGTTAACTTAGTCCAAAATAGTTATCCTTTAAGTCAACCCACGTCTCCAGGACGTTTACGTAAAACTCAAAAATATTTTCACTTCTCCTCCACCAAGAAGCAACCATTTCACCTTCATAAAATTCTAACAATGTCCAAAGTTATATTAATTTTTCACCTTATCATCTTCTTGCAAAATTGAGTACCATACCAAGTACCGATAACAGTTTCTCTTTGAAGTTTACATAAAGACTGATTTCTCAACCCAAGAGAAAAAAAAAGAAAACTCATTATGCTCGTTCACGTTTAGTACAGCTTTTGTACAAAATTCTAATGTATCTTTTCAAAAGATCCTCGACACTCTAACCATGTACAATAGTTCGTTTCATAATAGCCAAAGGGCAAATCATTAAGGGACAAAATCTTCAGGTCCAACGACTTTCATCGGTAAGAATAGGAAACTTCTCGACTAACTAGGACGTCTAACAGCAACAAGTAGGTATAATAAATAGGATAGATCCAACTTCTAAGAACAGGAAGTCCTCTCAAATAATCACATTATAAATTGCTTGTACGTTGCTACAAGTCAAAGAATTCTTACTGACTGCAGTCTCTGTCGCATCTTCAGCAATTTGTGTAAACACTTCCCCGAAGTAAAGAACGACCCAGAGTTTCTCGGTACAAACAATTAGATAGCTAACGACGACTCCTCGGAAGCTTGCCTCTGTAAACGATCTTTGGTCCAGCAGAATGGACGCGCGTCCATCTACACGTGTTTCCTGGACAAACCTTTTTACCGTTTATTTCGAAACTTGTTCAAACTCAGACTTCAACGATGTAAGTTACAGACTTATAGTGTCATTTAAATCGATTGTAAATAAAGTAGGGTTATTTTACATATTTAAAAAAAAACAATTATCGAACCCATGGAATTTTTAAGCTTAAAAAATTTCAAATCATTTTCATCCCGGATGCAATTTGCATTGAATATCACTTCTTCAGGATATTGTAACCGTATCCGTATCGAATTTAAGGAAAAGATATTTTTAGAATGTAACCTATACAAATTGTCTACCTACTAGTACATTGCCGATATATCTGTATATATACACATTTATATAGGTAGAACATACTATATATGGCGGACACGGTTCATGATGAACGTGGAGCATTCGAATTATTTTTCAGAGACTATTTAGCTGTGTGAAGCTGTTTGTATATCTGGTTACACTTACGTATGTTTGAGTACAGTACGTATACCTACATGCTGGGGAGTAGATATGAAACCGACCACGAGCCGCCATTAACGTCGCGATCCTCTCTTTTTCTTCGCTACGCCCGAGGCAGCATCTTAACAACTTAATTTCTGACGATAGAGAGAGAAGCCGCTCGGACCGTTCTTTTTTTTTTCTTCTTTTATTATCCTCTTTTTCATTGCCGTCGTATACCTTACCTCTCCCTTCATCTTGTTCCCTTTCCTTTCATCCTAGGTATGTCTATCCTTCTCTCTTTTCTTTAGCCATCTCGTTTCATCCAGACCAGAGTGCGCCTCTGGGTTTGTCCTACGTCCTATCGGTTCGCCTCGAGATTTTCAGCCGATCCATGAGCATTGGTTTCAGATCATTCTAGGTACGTTGTGCATGAGTAGTCAGGAAATTTTTGTTTTCTTTAGTTTCTGCTTCACTTCCGTCAGAATCTTTTGTCTTGATCCGAGAATTTATTTTCAAATTTCCAAGAATCATTACGTGATTGTTTTTAGAATTTTTGTAGACTTCTACTCTTCGTTATTTAGATATTCTCGAAACTCATGCAGGATTGTGACTCTTGGTATTTTTAATGCGATCGATGCAGTTGGAGAAAGTAAGGCAAAGAGTGATTATTGCTAAATAAAATAAGGATTGGCACAAGATGAGAAAGCAGGAGAGAGAAAAGGCCGGTCTTTAAAATCAGACAGAGAAGTCTCTCTTCGCCACCGTTGTACGTATATCCACTCGCGTCCATCGGCGTCTGCAGCGAAAGATGGGCATCGCGACGTCAAGCTCTCTAGGCTATTGCCGCTCTGAAAACCAGTTCCGAGATGTTTGGAGCGAGAGGACGTCTTGCCAGAGCAGGATCGCATCTTGGAGGGAGAAAATGAGAGAAGATGAGGGAGAGGACACGACTGGTCCAGCACGTCTTCATTAGTCCAGCATCCCGCTCGTGGCAGTGGCGTGGGTAGCCATAGTCGTGGTACTGAAATTGTTGTTTTCATTATATTCCTGAGCGGATCAGACGTGTCTAAAATTTTTTCAGTTTCCTACATGTTCGTAACCAGTACTGAAATTTGTAATTAAAAAATCCTTCTAAAATAGTTGTAATAATTTCTTTTTATATTCAAGTTGATCTCTACATGCTGCATATTCTTATTCCTGTCGTCAGCTGCTTGTATCAAACTGTGAGGTTTACTCAAATTTCATAAATCTCAAGAAATCCTGGCATACCCAAGAAGCACGATGCTTGAAGTCGTTAACGACCGTATACGCCATATATTAGCTTTTCGTGACGTTGTATATGGTTAAGCACACGCATTATAACTATACATGTATAGTTATAATGATTTGTGGCTACCGTCGGTCTCTTTGATCTTGGTCATCGCGAGGCGTTAGAACGCGCCGCCGCCTTCGAGTCCGGCTTCTCAATTTCTCTTACTCTCCTCCCTCTTCATTTCTCAGCTTCCGTTCATCATCGTCCACGTTTCTTCGGGCGTTCTATGTGCAAGATTTTTCGAAAAACTCTGATCCCAATATAGGCTAACGTAAAACTCTGTTACGAGGTGCTGAATCGTGATTTTCAATGAAATTCTTTACTCGTTGCAACGGACTTGAGTGAATTGTTTAAATTTTAAGGCTGTATTGAAAATTTGTTTTTTTTTCAGTTTTCAGTAATGCTAAGGGATCTTCAATATTTACTTGACGTATCGAACGGAAACTAATAATTGAGCAAAACGTTCAACCTTTTTACCTGTATTTTTTCGTTTCTTCTTACTTCCACAGACAGCAAAGGGAATGTCTTTTGTAAATCCCGTCATCGTAGTACGACGCTATACGTTTTTTTTACTGACGCCATTCTTACTGTCGCAAAGTCAATTCACTTTTTGCGGTAATCTTGGTTTAAGTCGGGAACGCTTCATGGAGACTTTTTTTTCTGCTTGACGTGTCGACCACAACCGCCACATTGAAGCGGTAATGCAGCCAGTTGGAAGACATTGGGGATATGGTTTTTCGTTTTTGGATTCATTCTATCTGAGTAAATGAAGCGGATAATTGTTTGGGATACTATCAAGTAATGTATTTCTTTCTTGTGATTTACAAAGTCTTTTCATCAGGTGTTTCGATTTTGAAAAATGCTTATGCACCAGGTATTTAGAATTTATAAAGTAAGGAGCTTATTCCAATTTTTTAAATGAGCCCTCATGGCAAAGGCTATTATTATCACGGTGTTTTAAAATTGTAAAATTGTAACATTTTTTGTAATTATTTTCGAACGACCTTTATTAATACCTCATACATATTTAAATAATAAAAATGAAATTCTTATTCCGAGAAAGAACTTATTAATTTGGGACAACTTCTTTATAAGCATTTTTCAGTACGATTTTTAGTTTATAAATAAATATAATCGCTAGAAACACCTGATATAAACATATTGCACTTTCTTAATACAATATAATATTATAATACAAACATAAGACCATAGTATCCCTACTCCAGCTATTAATCGTGTGCTTTTAAGGGCATTTATCACAAACGTTACGATTTCATGAAATTGATATATCAGATTGAAACATAATTTCGATTACCTGAACCAGTCAAACATCAAATTCGAACAACCTAATAATCTTTTAAACGATAGCACAAATTCTTACTTTGTACATATATTTCATGTTATTTATACAATGCAATAAATTGAACAACAATAAATTTAAGATATAATTTAACCACGGGTTTTAATTATTCTATATTTTTTTGGACCATTTTTCCGGAGACTTAATAAAATCTTGCATGAAACAGCAACGATAACGGACGTGCAATATTGATACCGTAAGATATAATAAAAATATGATTTGATAGGGAAAAATTAGCGCAAGGTAATTATTCCACCAGTGATGTCATCTTTTTTTGGCATAAGAAATGTACACCCATCGAGTCACCACTAGAAGATTAATTATTAAACCAATCTCTGAAAACTAACAATTATCAAAAACTGATTAGAAAATTATTTTTCCAATAAACAATTTCATGAAAAAAATGCTCGGATCAAGAAACTTGATAGAGTCTCGCGCCAAGTACCGTAACGACGGAGAGACCACCCGAGTTACTGTACAGCCGTACACTCGCTGAAGCAACACATAAAATAAAATAGTTTTCTCGGAAAAAATGCATTTTTAGATAAATCTCGCAGTGTTCCAGCCGCAGATATAAATACCTTTGATTTAAACAAAGAATGAAGTAAATCGAATCTGCTCAATCACGAGATATTCACACGTTATATCCACAGAGCATATTGCGAATTTTTTGTTCTGCAGAAAAAAACGCATTTTGTTCATCGAGCTACCGTTTACAATAAGTTTTCAGCTAAGGCTACTTTCAGAGCAGTACGAAAGTAGCCTTTAGTCTGTATCGCTAATTTAACCGTCATCTTTGGAAGTCATTGAGTGTATGTGTGTGAACTAATATTAATGAAAAGGTGAATTTGTTACAATTACAAAAAATTACCCTCCGAATACGTCAAAACATAAAATTTCGTAATCCTGACGATGCAACACCCTTAACGATACGCGATTAAAAATTCTCCATAATTATTGTCAACAGAATCATTCATACATCAGCCTCCACATTTAATAAAATATCTTTAAACACTGAGTGCAAAAGTTATTGTTGCGTGCATTTACTTAGAAATGAATTCGCAATGCGTTTCTACTATGTGTTGTTCACCGTCGCAATAACCATAGGAAACCATAATCACCAATCGTGCATAGCAAAAATAAATACGTTACATCTATACAAATATTACTTGACATACAATAACAAAAATTGTGCAGTTATTATTATACATTCTCATTAATAATAGACATGAATTATATAGGACACAACACAACATTGATATGATATATATAATATTTCCAGCATGTGTTTCCTCATTGTACAGTGTACAATAACTTTCCAAGATATTCGCAACCTATATTCAACTTTGTGATCAGGGAATAAATTGATTATCTTAACGTCGTTGGTCAAAATTTTTGATTGACACGTTTAATGGAACATGGCTTACCAGCAGTCATAGGTCCATGCTGTTCGAAGGAAGTTCCTTTGTTTTGCAGCAATCAATATTAATATTTTTCATTTGATATCGAGTCCACCATTAGAAGCTCATCATATTTTCAATATTCTAAACATCGTCACTAGATAAGATATATGATGCTGCCCGAAATCTCTACTAATATCATTTCCGATATTTTCTTCTTTTTCTATATTTCTTGATCGTCGTGAACAAACTTCAATTTCTTGTCATTGTTCTCAATGCACGTTCGTGCATAGAATAGATACATTGTATTGTCTTGTTTAACTAGGACCTTTAAAAATTCACACGCAGGTCCCGTTTGTCAACAAGTTTCGTCATTTTTGATGTTACGTCAATGTGTAGCAACAATAATTTTGTACAGTAGCAAAATGCAGCCACAGCAGTCTTTCTTTTATATGTGTATATAGCCTGCCAGACTACATTGTACACTGTTACTTATGTGATTTTGTAATTTAGCCTATTATTGTTGCTGCTATTGGTGCAGTATACTCGAAGCGCTGGCACCTTTGTCAATTGTTGTTCTTTGTTGTCTTATATGCTTGTTCGTCAACCCTCTGCAATTGAGTCTTCACGGATACTCGGCGTACAATATTGTTTTTACAGTTTCGACAATTATTCATAGTTGATAATATACCACACGTTATATTTTCGTACATGATATTTTTTGTTATGGATATACAAACAAGGATTATTCTATACAGAATATTTAAACAAGTTTCATTGCTATTAATTTTGCAGCAGATTTTTTCAGTGTCTACTACAACCTATGTTCCCAATCCAGATTGGATTTGAATATCCGTAAATCCTCAACACGCATTTAAACGATGATAAAGTTGGACAAACAGTCTGGATTTTTGTACAAAATTATTTTGTTCGCCAGGTCCTGTTTTTGTTCGATTAGATTTGAGTGACATTGGCTATAAATAATTATAATCGCGAGTATTTTCATCTGAATCTTTAAGTTCGAAGACATAGACTTAAAAAAAATCATAGAAACATTCCATTTGAATAAATACATAAAAATGCATTGGGTCTTCGAATTGTTGTTGTGATGTTGCGTGTATGCGAATCTGTCGCACAGTATGTACGATTATCTAATTGGTAACACTGAATTCGAGGTATCGTTGAATGCAGCCATGCAACTCTGCTATTATATACTATAACAGCACAGAGAGGCTTAAGAAGAGGAAAAATGACCATGCAATTTCATGTTCTAATTGATCCGGCAAATCGATGTGACATCAGATCGAATATGACGTTCAATCACGAAAAAGATAGGAATTAATCTTATAATAATTTATTCAGCATTACGATTAATTTTCTCTATTCGCTTTGTGCGTACCAATGCAGTTACATATTAACGAGCATGCACAGAACTGTATATATGAACGAAATGTCTTTCGAAAATTTACAACGAGCAATACAGATGGCGCAGACATACAGCACGTACATTTCAACACGTTATTCAAGTATAACTCTATTTGTACGCAAAAAGCAAATAGTTGTTCGGCAAAATTTGTTTGCCCATTATCAACATGATTTTCTGTTAACGTCAACTTTACCGTGTGTATTTATTACTGGCACATTTATACGGCAAACATATATGTATGTACATGACGACAAGTCAGTAACAATATTGAACAGCAATTTCTTAAACGACAAGCAATTCTTATTGGAGGATATTTTATAAGTGTCAAACATATTCTTGCTTACTCCACTGTCAATGTATACGCTATTTGATTAATGCAGTTTTTCATTATGATTATGCAATATCATCATCCTATTTTGTACAGGTTCCACCTACGTCTGTCATGTGCGTTTATGCACGTGAATTCCCACCACAAATCCCTTTACACTTAATTTAATCGATTTTAATTTTGTACCATATAAACAGTACTGGGGAAAAATTGCCACGGTCCAGGCTCATAATTATGAGAACGGCCAGTGTACAGGGTTGTTCATTAATTAAGGTAACCCAATTACTAGTAATTTTTTGTTCTATTGGAGCCCAAACAATACAAAATCACTGTAATTCAGATTACCGTTATTAATAAACAAGGCTGTACCTATAAGTAGTTATGTAAGTAATCACATCGATACGAAGACACAGTCACTTTAAACAGTAAGCGCCTTATGCGTAACACGTATAACAGCGACACAGTCGAAGTCGATGAGTTCTTTTTATGAAGAAGTGATTTTTCAAATGATATTAAGCATGCCCATAAAATCTTTCGGCGTTTCAGCTCGGTGGTATTCTCTATTTGTGTATATATATTATATTTTTTGATCATTGTCTTTTCATTTCTTTTCCTCCCCCCTGCTTTTATTTTTTTACTATAAAATCCTAATATTATTCGTTCATTTGACATTTACCTAAGATGCTTTTGCTGAGCTTCGTATCTCTACCATATCACAGAAAGTACTGGCATCCTGTTATTTTTCTCTAAATCATCATTTTAGTCATTTCTAATGCCTGCATCCGGTACGTGCTCTAAACGCAGGATGCATATTCCAAAAATACACACTTATACGAGTTATACGATCACTATCATCATATAGCTGAATAATTATCTGTTTTAGGAATTAATTCTCACGATTTATCCTGGGATTATTTTATCATTGATATAATCAATCATGCGAATTTTTATGATTAAAACAGTTTCACGAAACACTTGATTTTATATCGTATGATATAACTTACGTGTGGATATTTTATACTGTAACTTTATGTCGTACATGGTTGTAATGCAAAATAATGATTGTATCTTTGAAATAAATAATTGGAATAGTAGCACTGTAAATCTTTACAGAAATATCCTATAACATACTATTAGTCGTAATCATGACTCTGGTATGATATTACAGACAAATTTCAAGCCATCTTCCAAAAGATGGAGTTTGGTTACAGAGGGCTTTTAGTTATAATTAACGCCGCACTATCAAAAAATATAAATAATAATATATTACAAATTTTACTTTGATCATAGAACATGGCCAAAGTTTTGATGTTTTAATAAATAAAAAAAATAATAATTAAAAAATGAATCATATGTAAATTAGAAACCCACACAAGTGACTCTAATACAATATTGTGCCCTTTAAACCTAAATGCTCCAGTTAATTAGCAAAAGGATCGAATCCACCACCTTGCACCACGTATGGATCGCGCATAGTTAGCGAATTGTATTGTCCTTACGAGTTAATCATCTTTTTTTGTTCGTGGGTAATCACCGAATATTATTATCCTTACAGATTAACACCTATAGATTATATTACCTTGTTTCACACGGTTTACCTATATTTTGTGAACTATACAAATTTTGTGTATCTATACAAACAGCAACAGTTATGTCTTAAGGGAACTGGGGAGTGCATATCTTATCTTCGAAATGAAATGCAATTTACAAGAATCTAATAACAATCCATTATGTAAACGCAGTACACGCAAATTTTTGCAAGATCCACCGTTACTCACACGAAACTTTTACGCGTAAGAAAATAACTGGCAAATAAAAGTGTAAGTTGTATACAATATTTCGACGTGTAGCATATGTCAAAATTTTCTATACATCTCATAACCATTATTTCGTAATTATTCTTTACGAAAGTTTGATTTCAGAAATGTAGAATTTTCAAAAAAAACGTGTACTCCGGTTCAATAAAGATGATGCATCAATTACGTGGGATTTGTGATTTTCGAGATTCGAGATTTCGGATAGTTGTTAACACTCTTTAGCCCCCTTAAATAACGACTAAGAGATTGGACTATGAGTTTGTCCGAGATGGATTTTTCTCGCTTATACATATAATTAGATAAGCCCTAATGGTCGGATGCATGGAGTATGCATCAGGTAACATTTATACGGACTCAATACGTGGACGAGGTGGTTTGGAAAGTGCGAAAATCTTGTCCGAAAATATTCTGATTAACTGGAATTGGTTTTTTATGTCGTCAGGGTAATTTAAATTACAGTAATTTTAATCGTATTGATATGATTTCATAATGACGTATAGATAAGGACACACATTATTTTTCAAGTGGATGTAATGACCTTTTCTCGTACTTTTTGAATTCGTTTTGCTTAAATTTCTTATGTCTTTCGAATTACCTCTTTCTCTGATTGATGTTCAACTGTACAGTGTGCTAATTTTCTAATAACTTCTATCATCATTAATTATTGATGATGGTTTGATCCGATCAATAGATATATTTTTTATCAAGATTAAGGTACTGCGTGTTCTGCACCCTAGGACTGTGACAGTAGCAACCGATAGTGTTATGCTGCGAAATTTATGAAATTGACTGAAACAGTGAAAAACTTATACAATTTTTTCTAGGTGTTTTGTATAGGAACGTTGGTATCTCAATGAGATGTCAAATTCATGAATTTGCAAATACTTTTTCCTTCTCATTGTTGATAAACGTGACAGCACGATATATGCCGATTTTTGATCCGATAGAATAGGATTGATTTTACTTTCTCAAAATTCTCATGGATTATAGATTTTAATAATGATGATTGCTAAGTCATCGATATTGGAAAATAATTAAAACGTTATCGAAAAGACTTTGAGTCGGTAAGTATAAATCTGTTTGAATAGCATAAGATGTTGATTTTTACCACAGACTTACCCAAGACATAAATTACCTACTTTTGATAAACGGATAATATTTTTTTTCATTCTTTTTTATTTTTTCTCTAGTTTTTACTTATGTATTAAATGATCGGTAATGTACACGGGAAAGAAGTACAGTAATGATTACTAGTTTTTACCAGCAGTGAGTTCCATTTTCTAACAAAGTATTCGTCACTAGCTAATACAGCTAGAATTAGTTTCGGAACAGATATGGTTACTGTCTCCTCAATAAGTTTTATTATTTTGCGCTATTTGTCACTCATATTTCATACTCAGCTGGGATCTGCTGTTAATCAGATTAGTAGCCATTACTGATATTCCTCCATGATACTCGGAACTTGAAGAAACACAGAGATCGGAGTGAATATGTAACACGTAGTATATTCTAATTTAATATTTTATAGTGATATTCATTTGAGAACTATAAATTGTATGGAATACAATGAAATGCATGTTATGTGTTGCACGAATAACGTATGAATATAAGATTGCATTGTATGTATTTGGATTTTCTTTAGTAAATATTATGCACCGAAACATATAATATTTCTTTCTAAAAGATTTTTGTATCAATCCCTTAGAAATTTTCGAAAATAAATTTTATGGGTTATCCTTTTGTTGCTCGGCGTATGGTACCCTGTGATATAGGTGGCTAGTTCATTGTACTATTGCTATAGCGGACACAAACTGTGATTTAGAATATTTGATCACGCGTTTCTTCTTTTGACTAAACGATTGTCAAAAATTCGTAGCTCAGAAAAGTATTTCGTAGCCTGTATTGTCGTGAAAATTGTATTTTAATTTTTGAAAATTATTTTTATGCAAGTCGGATTTGTTTTAACGTTATTTTCTTACGTTAAATTGAGCCAGGTGCCTTCTGTCTTTTATCAGCAAAATAATATATTTTTTTTCGAATAAGATACAATTATCAAAAATAACATTGCAATAATGATTTTTAGTTGAAGATAGACCATTATGTAGCATAAATATATTGTGCAAATTTTATATGCATTTCATTGATATTCCCTTTACTTTCCAGTTTCCTTATAAAAGTACGACTTTATGGTACAAAGGCCTTAGTCCTAGGTGCTGTTGTAGTAACAAAACTACCATGCAGACAGATTTTAATGCTTATAGTAGTCACATAAAACATAGACTGCAGCTACAGGCCTACGAACATTAATAGCACAGCAAATAATGTTTGACTCACTCTAAAAGATATTATCAAGTTGAGGTTTTTTGTTGAGAAACAAACGACTTGCAATTATAAAATTCTCGGCCGAGCTCGCGTCATTGAAAGCGTTGTACGAAAATATTGTTGTCGATCAATCCATCTTATGACTAATTATTTAAATTTCAAGATATAACAGTGCATAATAAAATCATTTGAAAATTTAATGCAATAATAACAGTTCTTTCGGTGACGAACGATAATCATTCTATCAGTATATAACGTAATTCTCGATATTCCCATTTCTGATATTTTCTCAATGATATATTTTTTTTTATACTAGTTTTTAGACATATATTTTTTTTCTTATTATCTTGGACTATTTTATATTACTTGCCACTGTCACGTTCCATAGAACAGGATCCACGTTTAATAATACTTTCTCGTTAATTGAGTATAAATTTCCATATTTTATTAGGTCCAATTTCTGATACGTAAAGTGCCGTCCCATTGGGACAAACAGCAATTCCATGGGGTTTATTGAAGTACTGAAATGCGCCAACGTAATTAATTAAACATATAATTTTTTCCCATGCAAACATTATCTAATAAAAAATAAAAATAACTTACTCCTGATATAGGACCCCAAGGTGCAATAATATTTTCGAATTTTGGGTTCAAAATGTATCCTCTGGCTGGAGTAATTGGAGAGCTCGGACCATCCACAGCATACAGATAATTAGCTAGAAAAATAAGTATAACGATCCCAAAATATATCAAAGTAGAATATACATACTAAAAATTATCAAAATAATACAAAGGAAAATCTATAAGATTTTTCAAAATTGATATATCTTCCAATTAAACTAAATACCACTCAAATCCCAGGATATTCAAATAAATGAAAATAGTAGTATCTAATTTCAGGTTCGTTAAATACTTAAAAAGAAAAGAATAAATAGCAAAAAATTAATAAAATTATCTTAAGTATACGTCCAGCATTGAATAAGCCGTTCGGGATACGAAGTCCCTAATCAGTTACATCGACAACGATAATTGCCAGTCTCAGATGAACTACGGTAATTGCGTTACCGATTTGTCGACTGCTAGGTAATTACTACAGCCGTGCATATAATTGCATAACTGGCACGCGATATAAATCGTTACACATACAAAAATGATTTATATCCACTTCGTTTACATTATCCATAAATAAATTCATGCACTTATACATAATATTACACATCAACATATACTTACCATACGACGCAACAGCATAGACTTTACCAAGATCTGGATGTTGAATGGTACGAGGTGGTCTACGTTTTTCAACAGACCCATCCAGACCAACATCCAAACAAATGACCCTCATGTTCTCACGATCAGCAACGCAAACGTCTTTGTTCTCAGGTATGATAGCCAGAGAATGTGGAATTCGTAGCGCAACGAAATCTAAGATTGAAGTTGATCGAAAAAATTAAATATTACGAACATTACTTATTCTTGTAAAAATTATCAATCTCACCTCCTGGTCTTGGAATTACTTCACGTACTCCTCCCACAGAATTAAAAACCATAATTCGGCTGTTGCAATATCCATCGGCCACCACTATCTCACCAGATGGCGCCACCGCCACTGAAGTTGGCTGACAAAAGTGGGAAAGATCTTCTCCCGGTTCAAATCTATGTCCCATAACTAATTTGGGAGTATTGGAACCCCGTTGAAACTGTACAGTATGATCGATAAGATAAATGATATGGAGATGTGGATGACTAATGACTTTGTTAATTATAAAGGTATAATTAATATTTTATTGTTAAATAATGTCAGGTGAATTTTTGTTTTTCTTACTTTGAAAACTTGATGTAACGCTACGTCGGTCAACCATATGTTACCACTGGTGTCGATATGGATGCCGTGAGGTAAATAAAACATGTCACTACCCCAGCCTTCCAGTATGTCACCAGTTTTTGAATCGAGAGTTAACACTGTATCCTGTAGGATTGGTCCTCGATATTGTTCTTGATATTCGAAATTGTCATTGAAAGTGCTAAAATGTCAATGAACGCTTATTAATTTTTTTATTAAATAAATACAACAGATAGAAATTTTTATTTTGACACACTTACTTGTAATCCCATATTCTGTCGCCACGATGAAATACTACGGGATTTCCAATGGGATCCACGGAGATACCACTGATTTGGCCGAGATTTTCGGGCCCACGCCATTTGTAATTCTCCACGGGATAGGGTGGTAGATCATATTTTCCAAATGATTGTCTTCCCTAATTAACAAAAATAATTAATAATTTCCACCCCTATAATTATCATTATTAAAGACAGGCGCGTAGAATCTAGCCACACCGTTTTGAATCGTGGAAAATAAATACATCCGCCATTTGTAAGCGGATACGGAACATATGCTATCTCGATAACAGGTTGTATAGACTCGTTTATAAGCGCAACACGTAGTACCGGCTCTATGTCACAGTAACGTATAATAACCCATATTTCAAAATCGAATTAATAACGATTTACTCGTATGAGAAAATTTATTTAGCAATTTTGATATCATAATATGGGACACCGTTGAATCAGTTAATAAATTTAAAGACGTTTGGATTAGTGAATATTATACGTGAATTATATGATTTGGCAAATACATACGTGCAGGAGATATCCAAAGGCGTTTTCGAAGTTGCTTCGAGGATGATTAAGTGAAATGCTGGCCCATCCGTACTGTAAATTTACGAGGAGTACCGGAAGCAGGTTAAACAGCCGGAGAACTTGGTGCGCCATTGTCTTCTTCTGTTTTATCAGAATCTCTAACGCTGTTCGAGCTTCGATCAATATTACGCGCAAGCGCTTAGAATCCTCCGTGTTAATACTTGTACGATATGATTTGGAAATAGGAAAAGTACGTAGAAGATTGGGAAAAGAATTGATGAAAATATTAAGAAATTTTTATGTAGGTGTCTCGACGAATCTTGAATTTCGATATTGTTGCGATATTGATATGTAATATTGCTGGATTTATCAAGTAAGTTAGAAAATCGATCACTGAGTAGGATGAAATGGATATATGTAAAAAATTTCAAAATAATTAATTTCTCTCGCACAGTAAGTATTTATGGTAATCGTTAATTTTTCGATTGATTATTAAAATTCGAAACGGATTTTATTGATAATCGGTAATACCGATTTTAGGAAGACGAGATTCTTCGGTTCTTAATTTCTTTATCGTTAATGACTCGGGATCATCGATTGCACGGTTTTTGACGATTACCGATACTTTCGAAGATTTTCAAAAAAACTTTAACCAGCTCAAAGTCGTTTGCATCGTGATAAAATTTTAAGTTTATTGAATATCAATGATGAATAAATGACTATCGATTTTTTTTAACGATCAGCCGACAAGTGCCAGTGCGAAATAAAATTTTCAAAATATTTGTGAGACCAATCAAATATTTCGAACTAACAATTTAATCTTTCGATGAATAATTGAAACTTAGACGAAATTCAAGGAAACGTAGAGTGGCAGTTGGCGAACGAGCTGCGCCATGGGTTGTCGGTAACCAACTGCACTTGGTCCAGGTCCTGCAGCAAGGACCTAGTGTAGGTATACAAGGTAGCTGAATCAATAAATTGGCGCAGGTGTCTTGATGAGACCACCCGGGCAAACTAAAAATATTTTTCAATAGAAATCATTAAGAATTAAATCTATTTCGGTGACCAGATCGATCACTTAACCATTAAAAAAGCATTTCTATTTATCTATGAAACAGCTAACTCCACTGATAAACCTTAATATACGCTACCAATGTGAATGCACCACGAGAAATATAATATCAAGCTAAGTACATATCCCCATCGATCTTACTATTCAGTACCAGCTGCATCTGGTCCACATCCGAAAGCGATCTCAAAGTGCCCTTGATGCGGGTAGATCAATAATGCTGCGCACGTATGTTGCAAACTAGTCCGGGACTAGGTCCATGGGATACGTGATTCGATATTACCTTGCTAATGACGTATTTCACCCAAATGGTTCCCGGAACTCAATATGATCTCTCAAACGAGCTAGATGCAGTTCCGTGTAAATGGGGCAGGGAAGATGATATTGAATAAAGTTAGGTATGATTTTACACCGTTACCCAGAATTCTAAAACAATCCAAGTAATTCCCACGAATGATCTCCATTTCCTCAGACAGATTCAATGATCATTAAAGTAATGTTTTTCTGTTTGGTAATTGCCAAGGTAATTGCACGTATGATCGCGCGCAATTAGCGAACCATGGTCCAAGCCAGACGAACCTTTGCGATCCTCATAATTTCCACCTGAGAAATCGTTCCTTTCGGTGTTTTATTGCGACTTAATTATACTGGTCCTGGCGAGACGGTTAAGGGTGGTCTGACTTCTTTTTTTTCATACTTTTTCCTTTCTCAAAATTGCACAAAAAAAGGATCCCTTGAGCCCTCGAGCGAGGTACCGCTTCCCCTATGGACTTGTGCCTAACAGGCGGTGAGCATGGTGTCATGGGGTGCAGAATACAGGGTGCAACGAAAATTTCAAATCCTTCAGAGAAATAGGACCTGCGGGGTTTAAGGTGACAAATTTATTTTTAGTGCCCGCCGACACACTTCCGCCTCTTGTGTATGTGGAAAATTTTAAAAAGAAAAATCAGTGAGGCAGATACTCTGTAAATGTCTATACAGCTATCTTTACAGCTGTTTCTATCCTTTGTGTGGGTGAACCCAGTTCGACGATAATTAATCGTATTTGGGTGAAACGTCGAAACATAAATCGTTGGCAGAAATACCCATGGATCCTGACCATATGTGTATATGAAATATGACTATTCGAATCGGGCAGAAAAATCCTTGGACCGAACAACAGTTAGAAATGACTTTTCTAATTTAATGATTATGTCCATTTTTCAAATTAAATAGAATGCTCCTAAATTACTTTACTATGATACACTGCATAAATATACTGTGTATAAAATAAATTGGCACGATCGAGATATATTATCTAGATAATCAATCTAGATATCCAAGACACTTCAATATGTCTGTAGTCGCAGTGTTATCATAGCGAATGATTTTAATTACTATTCAATAGTAAAATAATAAAAAATAATATTTCAATAGAAATAAAGCGAATGAGGTTAATCGATCTTTATTTTTGTATATGCAGTATGCTACAACAATAAATAACAATGCACGTTAGTTATAGCCTAATGGTATAATACAGAATATTGTCACAAGAATTTTCATTCGCACTTTTCAACATTCATATCGTTAACAAGTGACTTATTAATGCTACAATCTAGAGCGCAATCGTCTCTTGGTCTACGGTGGCTTAAATTTTCTATTCGACCCCTAATTAGAAAAACTCTTTCTTACTGATAGTCGTTGCATCACATATCGTTATACATATTATAATACTACGTCTTTTGATTCCAGCTGGGAGTACAGGGAAAATATTTATATTGAGTCTAATCCCGTGAAACGTAGCATTAAAGGATTGTAATTATTCGTTAATTCGAAACGCCATAAGACGAACGTACTGCCAATCCATAAGCAGCAACAGTATAACCATTATATTAGAAAAGATACAAATCAAAAAATATAATTTAAATCTAAGAGTTAAAACGTATCTAATTCCAGATGCTAATGCAGTAGCACTTCCGATGTTCGAAAATTCGATAATTTCTCAATTTTTACATAATTTTGTATGTATATAGTAAGATTATCCTGATTCCCGTGTATTAATCTTGTAAATACATAAAGTATTATTCGTTCGGTACCTTATGAGATCATCATTAATTTTTCATTAATGGATCGTTAAAGGTACATTAACCAGGAAATACAGTAAATACAAATCCTGGTGAAAAATATTATATCATAACTCTGCAACCTATGCCATTATAACAGTAATGTATTCCATTAAAACATACGAAGTTTGGCAGCTTTCATATTACGTTGCCATGTAAATTAACGATTTAAATAAGAAATTGCGAATTCATCGAATTATGATCATTTGAAACTTGGAATACAGTCAAGAGAATGCTAAAAGTTGCGCTGTGTATAAGGAATTCATTAAAAACTTTTTATTCTACATTCGCTCGACTAAGAGAAACAATTTCATTTCCTTTTCAAGAAATGAATAACGGTTAGGTGTTATATCGTTCTAAGAACCTAATCAAACACTTTATGCTTGCATCGTGCGATACAATTGTCACTGGCTGTGCTCAGCAGAAACACCGCTGAGACAGCAAACACATTTGATCGGTGAAATCTCACAGCTGTTGCAAGATTAACGATTAAATGACCAATCAAATGCATTGGCTTCCTCAACGATATTTTGACTGAACACAGACATTAATATACCCTAATGCTATTCTTATAATTTTGATTAACAGTGGTTATAGTTTGGTTCCCATTTGTTTTCCCTAGCATTTTTAAATTTTTCTTGAAATATTACAGACATAATGTACCGACAAGCATATGGTGTTCCCTCAGGCATTATTTATCAATTTCTAATGTAAGAGATGTTTCCGGTTGTGTCCATATGTAACCAGTTCTGGTCATGCTGCAATGAGCATCATAATATCTTCCTGGCGCACGACAATAAGACCATCTTGGACATCGACAACGAAATTTACTGTGAAATTCTTCCTTGCACACCTCGTTCCACCAACATGTCCTCTGATCAATCAGAATACTCAATGTACAATAACGTCTTATAAATATAGATCATAAGAAATTATATATGTTATTCATACCTCTGCAAGATACCCGCGTACACTTTGATCGCTGTAATTTCTCTTGGTAATAATATGCCTAGCATTTGCTGAATAAACTCTGGTACATATTGCTAAAAGCAGCAGTAGACACAATTTACTTTTAATCTGAAAAAAAGTAATAGTGAATAGCTGAGATAAAAAAAATGTGAGATAAAAACATCAAATTATTAAAGCGTTATCGTTATTGCTATGAATTTTTCTTAGTGTATGTATTACAAATTTCTGTTATATAAATCTCAAGTTTTTTCTCCTCTTTGATTGGGATGAGATTTATATAGGAATATGCAACAGCTGTTAGCAACAGTTCGCACCGATCAATGAACGTGACGTAGACATTTCAATCAGTTTATTTCACGCTCTACCTTACGCTATGGTACTCACATTATCGCCCATCACATTGGTCGCGTTGTAAAGCATGGTATGTTTCAATAGTGTTTGTTGTAACGCCTTGGCTAGGGTATACGCCACGAAATAATCAACACTTCAAAGGCATGGTTGCTACGTGATGAGATTCTGAACGGAAACTCTGAAGCGGATGATAGGAGCATGCGTGTTGCAATGATTCAACCCTCATTGATGTTGTTTCAGGTAGGTCAGGGCATAGAGAGAGTCCAAAGACGATTGATTTTTTAGACTAGAGAAAATGCTTTCTCATTTTTTTATATTAATATACGTTCGAGGCATACCTCAATGTGAGCAGTTTTGTCGGGGATAAATATAGAATTCGTCGTGGAAAATGCAGAATATAAATAATATATCTATTTTTGAGACTTTTAAAACACTTTTTTGAGTATCAAAAAAAGATGTGTGTGAATTTAGACAGATTAGAATGAATCTAGTATCGAACCCCTGGAAGCATGCAATTTGATGAACAGGTTTACTAGCAAGAAATCTTCTTTCAGGCGTTAACGAGACGTGTAGACATCATTAATATAGGATTGAGTTCATCCTTTGTAAATACGAGGTGTTATTTTAAAGGAGTATTTAGTAATATTTAGAAATTAATATTTTAGTTCTGTTATCGGAATTATATCTTCATATTCAAGTTTCACGTGCTAATAATTGTCATACCTTACTAGGGCAATTCGTAGTACGCACATGCGTGGTTGGACTTGACAAGATCCGTGATCCATGGGTAGTTTCAGTGTCTTCGGATTTTAGACTGTTATAACATCTTGTTATTTATATTTTTCGAAAATGGCATCACGTATTTTGCTACGGCAATGTGTTAAAGAACTTAGAAATAGCAATAAGCAATGGTAGGTTATCTTTATGAGATTTATGTCGTGATGTTATTTTTTTTTAATACAAAGACATATAACCTAACTCAATCGTTTTATGTAACCAATGTACTTGTTTCTAAATTTAAATAAATGTTTAAATGACATAAACAGTTATCAAAGAAAAATGAAGTACTTTTTAGTAATTTACATGAAAATATTTCAGGACTGAAAGAGCCATTGCTACAAACGCCCAATGCAATACTAATAAATTAGTTGATATCAGTAAAGCATTGGAAGTACCTGAAGCTGTTCAGGAGTCTACAGAAAAATTTATCAATCCTGCGGAATTTAATAGACAACAGCAATTTAAGAAATACATTGCTGTCTCATCTCAAGAAAATATTCCAATAGTAACTGGTATTCCGGAAGAGCATATTAAGACTCGTAGAGTACGAATTTATCAGCCACCAAAGAATGCCATGCAGTCAGGTACAAATAATATACATAACTGGCAAATTGATTACGACACTCGTGAACGCTGGGAAAATCCTCTGATGGGATGGACTTCGACGTAAGTTTTATATAGTTGTTTTGAACTGTATATGACTACTGTAAATGGTATATTCATGTCATTTTATCTATTTTAGTGGAGATCCTCTATCCAATTTAAAAGTTGAGTTTGCTACAAAAGAAGAAGCTATTGCGCACTGCGAGAAAATGCAGTATGAGTATGAAATTCAGAAACCAAATCGGTCTCAACCCAAGCCCCGTTCTTATGGTCAAAATTTTTCTTGGAACAAACGAACTCGAGTATCTACGAAGTAAAGCCAATACGGTAAGCAATATTTCTGCACTGTACAGTAGTCAATGGACGCATAATATTATAGTCCAATAATTCTATCTGTATCATAATTAAATAAATGTAAACATCTGGTAATCATACGTCTAATTACTCTTTATTCTGGAAATATCAATCGATCAACGAAATTGTAACTTTAGATATGGACCAAAAATGTTGAACATTAAAAGTAATATTTGAAAACCAAGAGGTGGTATTTATTGCAGTGGGACGTGCAAATAATATAATCCAGGGAATAGCAATAAACTCCATTATTTATTATTTAGGAATGATTATATAATAATTATATAATATAATAATATTATTATATTATTAATAAAACAAGCCAAAATGTCCTATACGGTTAAATCTAACCGATTTTTTTTCCATCGCTTGAAGTATCGTATTAAGGTATCACTAATATAATAAAATATCTGACTAAATAACTACTCCGCATATAATATTGCTGATTCAATTGTGTCAGTTCTGAACCCGAGAGTATATACAATGAAGATTGTCTCACAAACATTAATAACTATACAAAAGAAAAGTTGTTCCTTCATTGCACAGACTAAGATTGACAACAATAAGTGAACAACTATACAGAATAATTCCTATGTTATAGAGATAACACTAGAAAATAATGATTCAAGAAAATTTGAACATTTCTCTAACATAAATACCACGTGTTTTCCATTGCATAAAATTTCATTAAAATTTAACATTACTCTCAGGCCCAGACATAATTTACTCTCCATAAAAGAGGCCCCAATAAGGGATTCGAAACTTCACGCAGATCACAGACGAACTCATTCGTGCATTCGTTCAGTAATAACAATGTCATCTCATATCAATTTAATAATGACAATTGCAACGACAATACTGAATACGCAAAAAACAGGAATAACGATGCTGTATCTTGGATAAACAAAAGTCACACTTCGACCCATTCGTATTTTCTTTTTAAATTTGATAAGACAAACATTCAAGATAAAATGTATACAGAATAATCTAACAAATTATTTCAGAATGCACGGGTCTCCGTCCGTAAACCGTTTGAGTATTTGATATCACAAGCCAACAAGAATTAATGAAATATATATCTACACATGCTTGAGCTAAACGTACGCACATTTCATAGTATTTACAGCAGGACTAGGCGATGTGGTTTATTTTGCCAATATGACAATTAAAAAGGTCGGTTGGAAAATTAAGTCAGAATTGTCATATAATTAATCATTCGCGCCTGCACTGTGCGTAAGTTTCTCCTTTACTTGCTTATCGTCGCATTACACGCTTTTACAAATTTAGTATAACAAGTTTGCAGGCTTACAATTTTCAACTTTTCACCACCTGGCTCATCGTTATCGCTAGCTACAATGTATATCATATACGCATCATACGACGTCTCTCTTTCGTCTTCGATAACTTATTACCTAAAATTCTTAATGGCTCTTTGCCTTTATGGCATTTACGCTCGGCTAGATAATCATTAAGTGTATTCATATATGAAAATCGAGAAATTGTCTATCTTGATTAATCTCGAGCTCTCTTATCCTGACTGCTCTTCCTTTATCTCCTCTCTCTTCTCTCCCTCTTTGTTATCTTTATCGGAACACCTTTTCCGCAGTTTTGCGAATTTTCATAACAGCTTCAACAACGTCTGTACTTATACGTAACATTTGTTACTGTCTGATTGATCTTTCAGGAGTCACGGATGGTACAGAAAGTAACGTTACACCGATTTAATAGATAACAATGTTATCTCTATGGTCCATTAAAAACTCTTCAATCGGTGCATCGTCATGGAAATCTCTGCGGACTTTGAATTTGCTGGTAGCTTTATAATTTTTTTTTTTGAATAGATTGACATACGCGTATTTGACGATAAGAGGAGTGAATCTTTTTCTTCTATTCGGTTCGGTCTTTTTTTTCTTCTTTTTTCTTTATGCGTAACAAAAAGTTTTTTGATCGCTTAAGTTTTTACAGATCTAACAGGATGTATTCTCGCGGCTCTTACTTTACGCGGTATTATTGTTTGCTTACGTATTATATATTTACTAATTTATTTATACTTATTGGTTAATTAACTATATTCATTATATCCTCAGTATTATCACCAAACTTGAGTCCCGCTCAGCACGGAGAGAATGCAGTATTAATTCTCACTTATTTCACATCTCTATCCCCTTTTCAGGATCCTCGCAAGCGAAGCACGTGCTCTCATTAATATTTTCTCGTGGCAACGTAATAATACATTGTTGTCAAATCTCAAGAAAACATGTCCACGTTATACCGTGCTTCGTCGTGAGGAGCTCACTAGAAACAATAATAAAACATTTAATGGCTACTTAAGTCAATTTAATAATTATTGAAGACATTAATTAACGCCACTTTCCTCTAAACGTTACATAGGCCTTTGATTGTAGAACTCGTTGTAGGGGGTGATTCAAAAAAAACGAAATCGCTCCACCAATTATGTGTCACGTATTATACAAGTATAGTCGTCGATATGAATGGACCTTTAGATTCGCAAAACTTTATCCGGTTAATATTTCGTCTCGCGTTTACTAATTTCCTCGTTACTCTCAGCTTCTTTCTTTTCTGATCCACCCGATACATTAGTCGTAACTTTATTTCTATTTTATATCTCGTGTGGTAAATATTGTCAATGCCATTCCTCTTACAAAATATGCAAGCGAATAAAAGGGAAGCGATCGGTAATTTAAAATGCGAAGTCTATTCGATGCCGAATCAAAATATCAAGAGCAGTCGCCGAACCAAGTGGTGAATATCAGCTTGACCTATATAGCAAGCAGTATTCTTCTTTTTGTTTTTTTCCTCAATATTAAAATATGGAAGCGAAATTTCAAAACTTTGTACATAAAGTGAAGGTCCCTTCAGAGCATCTATATCTAGAAGCTCTTAGATGATAATGTGTTTGATCAATCGAATATTTGTTTTTTATGATGATCTCGAGTCATCAAATTTAGATTGTAATTTTCGAATGATCGTGCATTATTCGATTTGAAGTTTCAGCATTTTTTACCATTTTTTTGTTACGTAATATATAAATATTGAGTTTTTTTTTAAACATACAAATTTTCCGTACCATCAATACTTTGGCCTCTATCATTGATAAACAGGAAAAGCATATAATTAATTTTTCATATCTAACAAGTAAAACCGATAAATTGCATTCGATTGTGCTTTGTGTCTCTGCCACACATTTTTGTGCATTTTCTCGTGCACTTTTCCCGTATGAAACGGCAAAAATGAAAATAAGAAAATTTTGCATAAGTTCGTAAAACAATTTCGGCATTGTCAGCCTGCTACAATACGTATGCTCTAGTGGTTCAGAGAAATCGCCTGTGCCATAGAAATATATATGAAAGAGCTACATTGCGCGAGCCAGAGAACGCGATGAAGTCAAATTTAATACAATTAAAATTACTTTATTGGCTAAATCAGATTTCTTCATAATTAAAAAAAAGCAAAAATCACTTAGCTACCTCTTTTCACCATGCATTTCAATCTGTGCTAATCGCACCTGGAATTCAAAGAAATTATAAAAAAGACGATTTCGAATTCTTGCAGTTTTACGTTATAACGATACGAAATTACCGATTTTGTTTTTCATGATTTTACATAGTCTGCATGGAAACTGAATATTACCAATAATTATAAGTTTCGTTGATATGCTATGTTTATGCGTTCTATAATTTCTTTCTTTGCTAATTATATCCCTACCATTAGCATTACGTTTACTATATTACAAATTACTTTCACTATGCACCTATAATTCATTGAAGCTCATTTTTTTCTGCGTCTTCTCGCTTGGGATAAATCATATCCTCCATCTCACCTTTAATCAGTGGACTATTTGAAAAATGTGTCTCGATACTGTGAATAATATTATTAAATTTTTTTGTGGGCCGCGGGTATACATTCTCGTTCCGACATTTTGATCAAACCCAAATACAGTGCTCCGCGTAATGCACTGGTTCGAGCAAGACGTTCAAACGAGAAGGTACTCCAATGGACCGCAAAGTTGCCTATGAATATGGCGTGTCTTATTATTCCATTGTCTTTTTCTTTTTTCTTTTTTTACAAAAAGCATAACACGATCGAGCACCGATTAAAAAAATCTATTCGAATATTAGAGATCATCGAACCGTAGTGCTTAGAAGAATCATGGATGATTTCAAGAACAACATTTTTGGAAATTTTAATTGGGAAGTTTCATCGAACATCCGGTTTTAAAAATATTTATATGAAAAACTGAAAATGCCGGCTGAAAAATTGAAAAGCTGAAAAGTTTTGTTTTTTTTTTTGAAAACTACATGTATTCTGTATATGTATTATTGATTATCAATTAATGGTCCATTGCTTATTGCATATATGATATTTAAGTGTGAACCAATAATATAATTATTTATGTAATTTAATTATCTCATGTAAAGTCAAGCTATTGTGCAATTATTTTTACTGCATTTCAAGGTCACCTAATGATCCCCAATACTCGCAAGGAAATACAAATGTATTTTTTTAAATATCTACATAGCAGTAATGAAGTGTTAACCTTTTTTTATTAATTAACTGAAGTTAATTGGTTCTTTTATTAAACCAATCGCAAGCGAGAGAGCATCGTGCAAAATTAACATATCGCACAAACCAATTAATTGGTTTTGCAAGATATTAATTTTTTCTACGTAACGTTGCCCTAGCGGTATTTCTAAGTCGCCGTTAGTGCGATAATTCATTATTGATTTACTCTTACCTTAGTCATAGATACGTACACGCGTGCAGTTAATCGCGCTCACGCACGCGCAATCTCTTAATTACGATCTAAATGATCTACGACGGCGCCCTAGAAGCACCTTTTTTTTCATGATTGTACAGTTCTTGAGACGCTCCCAGGAAATGGATCGTACGCATGCCGTCGCTTCCCTTCGCATATAGACTTCGAGTATGTTTTATTTTACTTCTGTTTCTTCTTTTTAATAAGTTATCGTTAATTGACTTATACTTCATTCTATACGCCTCGCGAAAACCAGCTCCGCGAGAATTTCACCACTCTGAATTTTCTTAATTTCTCACAATAAAATCACCTTGTGCTTTTCAATTGGTTTGAAAATCTTGCACACTCAATTGATCTGTCAAGAATTTTTATCGATCGTGCACAGTACTCAATAGTAAGTGCGATCATTGTAACCGTAATCCAATATAAAGTATAGGGGGATAAATTATTATTATTCAAAATTTTTTTTAACAATTCGAGGCACTATGACGTTACTTAGGAACGATAAAAATAATTTTTGGAGTGAATCAATCGTTTTTTTGTGCTGTTCAAAACAGTCATTGATCTTATCGATCAATGTTACAATTGTAATACGGTGTTTGTCAGATTTAAGTTTTATGCTTTTTTTAACTTTTTTTTCGGAATCATCTTTCAATTGATCCTTGCTGATCCTCCAATTTTTATACTCTATTTGAGTAACTCATGCGACGCAGGGGTTTTACTATCCCTTGTATATAACGATCGGGTAACACGATTGTTTAGAAAAAATTCGTTGTCCCGCATTGAAACGCAACTGTCGCGTATTCACGTAACCTACAACTATGCGAAATCTCCCGGAGCCAGCATATCGCGATTTCAACAGTCTGTCATCTAATCACAGCTACACCTACTTAACTGCGTATCTTAATAACGAAATGTCTAAATTTGTAACTTCGTGTCTTTAAGCGACGCCTTCCCTGTGCGAACTGCTCCCGAAAGAAGGTTGCGACATATCGTACATTTTACGCTTTTATTACGAACAAAATATACGATTCCTAAATTTTATATGTGGTCTGTAGTCGACTAAAATAACCTGTGATAAAAAACGTAGTAAAAAAAGTACCTGTAGGATATCGATTTCGACATATTTCTTGGTAATAAAAAAAAGACTCGAACTCTATCAGTATTTAAATATTTAATAATTTCTCTGTACGTGTAGTAGTATGAACTTATGTCATAGCAACCTTTTTTCAGACGTTGCACGTTTAATCTACTCTACGGTTTTGAGGCAGTAATTTTTTACTAAAGATTTTTATAACACATTCGAACAATCTTCGAATCAAAACTCGACTCGTTCTCCTTGGCAAATTTTCTAGGTCAGCCGTGTCATAATATACGCACGCTGTGCTGATTCGATTTTTTTGCGGAATTTTAAGCAAACGAAATAGTTCTTTCCCATTCATGGGTCTCATGATTTCTTATGGATTTATCATTTTTGAAAGTTTATTGTAGTAAAGTGTAGAGCCAAAAATTATTAATAAATTTTTCCGTCGTCCAGATGATCCTGTAATTTGCCTTGGAGAAGCGGCGAACGTCGTTCCAACTATAATGATTTAATAGTCTTCTTACTTATTCTAACCAGTGGAAAATTTCTCTACACACTCGGATCAGCTATCGTCCGGAGTTTCGCGATATTCCTCGCTCTCTCTGTGGACCAGGACATGGACGACTGTTGCTTCCGATTGTTGCCTCAGCAACGGGGGTCTTGTTGGTGGCGCTGTGCTTTCGGGACTGGGTTCAGTTACCAGAATACTGACGTCACTTCCATCTGCGATCGGAAGATTTACAGGTTCCGGGGGTTGCTGCCTTCTCCTTAGACTACCGCAACGACGACTGAATGCATCCTTGATGTCTCGTTGTAGCATATTCAAGGATAATGCCGTACCGCTAGGTCGTAAGGATCCTCTCTTGGAAGTTGGTGGACTTAGAACGTCATCCTCGTGATAGGTTTCCACAGCATCCTGACGGCCCAATGTCGGTCCCGATGATCTGTGAACAATTAATCCAAATGCATAGAAGATTGCGTGTCTTTATCGTGAATTGGTACTTTAAATTCTAAGACTATTAACGTACAGATTTCTAGAAACATTTAGTATTCTCACTATATCCGTATATATTAGTATATCAGATTGTATAGTATACGACTAGGAACTGAAAATTATTATAAGCGATATACGTGATAAAGCAGGTATTCTACGTATCCCTAATACTTTCTTTTTTAATTAAATAGCAACTAAGTTTATACGATAAAGGAGTATTTTTACATAGGAAAGAACTAGTATATTCTATTTTAGCGCTAATCTAATGTATTTCTAATCGTCTAACAAGTACAGTCCATCATTCTAAACGTATCGAGTAAATGATCTCGAAATATTTTCTCATATTCTCTTTACCTATTTATTTCTTTGCCCTGGAGTGTTTGAAATGAAAAAAACTGTATTAATCCACACGCATGACAGTACGAGCGATAGGAGATGTTTATGGAAACCGATTGCATCACACAGTCCACCCTATTGAATCCTACGTATCACTATAAGAGTAGGATATTAAAACGAAAAGTTTCTCATTAACTCATTGCACGTACAAGAAATCATAGTCGAACGATTAATGATCTCGATGGACCAAAGACGTTTCAAATGGTCCTGATGAAAGAAATTCTTAGTCCTCTTCTACCTACCTAATGGTAGCATGAGAGTCGGAACCGGAACTGGAAGCTGCCGATGGTTGTTCCGTGGTTGGCGAGGGACGGGATACGGTGAGGGCGGGGGGTTGCAGGTCCTCGTGGGTTCCGGTGGCGCCGGAGAGCAGCAACAGCGGAAGGTTCGGGAAAAGCCACGCGGACGCGGTCCCGAGCTCGCTGAGGTCGCTGGCGTCGCTGGCCCTGGAGGACTTGCGGCTACTGGCCCGACTACCCCGGTGCACGTGGAGAAGGGCCGACAGCTTTCCGCCCCATCCACCCCCGCCCTTACCTTCACTGCCTCCACCACCAGGACTGGAGGTTTGGGTTTGAGAATCAACTTCCTGGGCGATTCTTTCGCGCTCCTTCTTCATGCTGTAATAACGACAAGATCATTTTGATGATTAGCTCGTACTCTTCACTGAAGTCAATATTAGTTGGCGAACTGAGCTATTTGCGTACCTGATGTAATCTCGGAATGTGCGCTGAATCAATCTAGCTGCCTTGTCCTGCCGCTTCCATATCCTCGTGGACGAAACAATTTCAAGCTCCTTTCTAGTAGGGAACTGCTTCTTGAACTTGACGTCCATTTGTTCCTGCAACTTCCGGAAATCCTCGGATTCCTCCACGTGACCGAGGACGTGCTTGACAAGCGCGTGTAGGATGTCCAGACAGTGAATCTTATTACCCTTTGCGATGGGAAGATTAAAGCTAACCAACGCTACCACGTTAGGCTTTGATATTCCCAGCGGCGGGTCTAGGCTCGCGATGAAATCGCTTAATTGGGAAAAACGGATAAATTGCGTTGCGTGCGGATCGTATCTGAAAACGTATACATATATTGTTATTTAGTAGATTATTGAAAAAAAAAGAATCTCATTTCCTCAAGGTAAATGATCCATCCACTTACTTTGACCAACGAATATAAAACATCTCCAGGTCATCCTCAACGATACCGATTTCCTCCTCTTGATGAGCTTGATTGAAGTTTTCCAGGATAATAGCGATGTACATATTGATGACTATCATATAGCTGATGATGATAAATGAGGTAAAGTACGTTATCGCAAGGAGGGGATATCCACAATCTCCGTTCATTTGCCTGCTAGTTGGCGTTGGATCGCAATCAGGTGGCTGAACCATGAGTGACTCGAGGACGTCATTCCATCCAGCGGAAGTCATTAGCCGAAACAACAGCTGCATGCTTCGCCCAAAAGTCTCAAAGTTTACCTACGTCAAGGTTAAAAAAAAGAAGAAAACGATGGTAATAATTTTAAGATTGTTTGATCTTATTCAGATGAGACTTTTTAAATTTACCATATCGTCAAGTGCACCCTGCTTTCTCACGTGTCCAAAGACGGACATGCCGATGATAGCGTAGATAAACGTTATCAGCGCTAAAAGTGCTCCGATATTAAAGAGCGCAGGCAGACTGACCACCAGAGCAAACAGTAGCTTCCGGATTCCTTTGGCAGCCTTTATCAGCCTCAAGATCCTACCGATTCTGAACACCCTCACGACCCGCAGGAGCGTCGGCGACACGGGAAAGTCCATCATAATATCCTCCATAAGGATACCCAGTATTGACGCTAGGACTAGGAGGAAGTCGAAGAGGTTCCAGGGTACCGTAAAATAATGATAGCGAAGACCAATAATCTTCACGATTGCCTCAAGACCAAAGACCGTTGTGAAGAATGCATTGGACACTTCCAAAACGAAGAAAATTGGGTGTGGTTGATTGTAGTGCTCGATTCCCATTGTTAGCATATTCAGAAATATCAAAACGAAGATTGCTATTTCGAATCTGAAAAGATCACGGATTCCATTTAACTCGTGTACAGTAGACTGATTCGTTATCAGTGATTTATTCTGCGGATTATCAGGCTGTGATCGTTATGTTATCGTTACGTATACTGTAAAAGCGCGCAAAGAAATGATTATTAAACAAGCGTGTAAAGTGTTGCTGCTGCTGCTTCCAGGTATCATTTGTCATCTCCAGTCATTTGAACAGTTATCTCACGTCGCAGTTATCGTTACACCGAACAGGAATGGCGATAACTGCGATTTACTGTACTTTACTGCAATGATTAAAGATGACAAAGTCGCGTGGATCTTTTTCACGTTGATCGTACGTACTGGTGCAGATATCTTTGATCTTCATAATTACCTTCTTGAATTTGATAGATCGTAGAACATCGCGAGAAACTGATTCATTGGCCGCTTGATGACCTTTTGCGGTTTTTTTCGACCGAGCTTTTTCATGGCAGTGTAGTAGTGCTTCTGACTTTCGGTCAGAAACATTTCTAGCACGCCACCTTCGTACTACAAGAAAAAGATAAAGACATACGTTAAATAAAAAATTTTGGAAAAACAAGAAATAATATATGTTGAGCTTTTCATAAATACCTTTTTTTTAAGCATATTGAAGTTGTCTATGATAACTCCAATGAAGAGATTGAGGGTAAAGAAGGAACCGCATACGATGAATATCACGAAATAGAAATAGGCGTATAAATTGGCTTCGCGTTGGGGTTGCAAATCAACCCCTCGCGCATCAACTGCGTCCTTCATCACTTCCATCCAACCCTCAAAAGTTGCTACTTGAAATAATGCCAGATAAGCAATCCCAACGTGATCGAAAGTGATCTTGCTGTTCTCCCAGGAGTAGTTTTGATTGAAACAATCATCTTTGGTGTTCACTATCTGCAATTGCCGCCAGTAGTTAAATTCTTTTATAAAAAAATTTAAAGATCGAAATTTTATTCAATTCCAATGGTTACATTATATCCTTACCGATATATCTAACATCTCTCCGTATTCGTCCACGCATTTGAAGAATTTTCCGCCGAAGAACTGAACGCCCATTATGGAGAATATCAGCCAGAACACGAGACAGACGAGGAGCACGTTGAAAATACTAGGTATGGCGTACATCAACGCGTTCACTACGATCTGACAAATGAGAAGAAAATTTATCACAACGTTTCTTCGACAAATAGGGAGTTCCAAGTGCTTGACAGGAATTATTATGCAATAAGATTTAATAATATCATTAATATAATACCATACCCTCATGCCTTGCCATCTTGAAATCGCTCTCAATGGTCTTAGTGCTCTGAGAGTCCTCAATGATCGTAATACCTTTAAGTTCTCATTTTCCTCTATCAACAGGCTAAACATGGATACCTGTTGAAATGTGTCAATTTTAGGAAAATGCCTATAATCTCTACGCTACGAGAGCATGCGTCCAGCATTGCATATTATGCATTGTAACATAAATCTAATGTAACTTGGAACAACGTCGGAGACCTGCGCTTAATTTGACATTTTAGATTATGACGTTTTTTAGTATCATATTTTTTTTCAAACGGTATATTTAACGGAGGAAAGTATTGATGTTAAAGATAAAAAATATGATACGTGTTTTGCTATGGAATATGTATCATGGGAAAATGTTGAAATTATTATTACATATGAATTCCCTTTAAAGGGCAGAAAATGTTTTATAATCTTGTTGTACAATTTTGTATTATTTATTAACAGATCTTCCGATGTCAATGATACGAAATGAAATGAAGATTTACACTGCAAATAAAGTTGCATCTAAACCATCGCATACACATAAATTCTAATGCACTATAACTGCACTCGTATGTTAAGTGCAATAGCGATGCGATTATGATGAATGAATTAACGTACCTGGCTCCGTGAGGCGACACATAAAACACAGAAAAAAAACACGAAAACAACATTCAAAGAGTTACCACACTTACAATGCCATATGTACGCTTAACTATAGGCGCCCTTAATCATTGTTAAGCATGAAATATATATATATGTAAACGACTAGGAAAAACCATGCCACAGCGATATGCGATTTTGCATTTGTCATTAGCTTTTGCTAACTTGTTTCTTTTTTTGGATGTCGAGACGCTTTTACTTACGAAAACGATTATAAAATCCAGAATCGTCCAGAAACTGGTGAAGTATTTACAGAAGCCTAACGCCAGCCACTTCAGGAGCATCTCTATGCTGAACAAGGCGCAGAATCCCAGATTGGTCCAGTACAGGATCTTTTTCAAGAATGGATTATCGTCCAGGTAGATGTCCTCGAAGCACAGTGTTATGGAAGATGCGAAAATCAAGACCAGAATCATCCATTCAAATGCTGGCGTATCCACAACGGACAACACTGCCGTTCTCACTTGTATCCATTTGCGACCGATGTCAGTAGCAACGCATTTATTAATACAGGAGCATCTGGTCAATTATTCAATTCAAAGTTAATCAACTGTTTAACGAGAGGACAACAAGAAGCTATCTATGAAACGTAATATAATTTTCTCTTGAGATCACAGTGAACGATCATCGATTCATCATACTCACTTTTGATAACAATGTTGCGGAAAACAATCTTGCGGCACTTTCGGTGGTTTGTTTCTACCAAAACCAGGAAATGATCCCATACCGTCAATGTATTTACCTTTGCTGTCTCGTCTTCCACCAACTGTCAATTCGTCAACGTAACTGACCAACGCATGCCATGGTCTTTTTTCTATATGCTCATCATGTCGAACCTGTTCCTTTTCCGGGAGCATTGCTACCTCCTCATCCGGTTTAGTATTAGACTCCTTCAATACCTCTAATTCGATACTCTCTTCAGCATTGGTATCGTTACTATTATCCTTGTCATTCAATTTTTTATTCTCTTTGACAGTCTCTTGACTGCTCTGACTATAGGTCGTTACAGTGGCCTGACGGTATATCGGATCGTATGTGAATACAGGCTGATTCAAACTCTCCTGATAGGATCTATTATAAATATTGTCTTTGGGAAGGCTCAACACAGTTTCCTGGATCGCATACTTCTCCTTGTCCGACTTATCCATGACTTCTCTCACGATTTGTTCGAGTTTCATATTTTTCTCGTTTTCCGAATTCTCCCTGTGATACTTTTTCTTGCGTACAATTGACCTGATCCGATCAAAGGATCTCGCGAGCTTCGACTCCTCGCCGACTTCTTCCTTTTTCTGCTTCAGTTCCTCAGAATTGAAGCTGTTGAGCAGCAAAGCCAAGAAGAGATTAAGGACCATGAAATTGCCCATGACTAATGCCGGTAGGAATATGGCGAAACATGTTTCAGGCCCTTCGTCCTTTTCAGCTCTCATACAATCCCAAAGTGGTTCTATCCATTCGCCACACAAAATACGAAATATCATCATGAACGAATGAAAAAAGTCATTGAAGTTCCATCTGGGCACAGGATCCGGATAGAATTTATCCAACGTGTAGTCCTTACTGAAGAGCTGCATGCCGATCACGGCGAATATATAGATCACGATCACCAAGACAAAAGTTAAATTTCCAAGCGCACCGATGGTTGAGATGATGATGCTAAGGAGCACCTTCATCGTCGTCCAAGACTGCGCCAGCTTGAGCACCCTCAGTAACCGAAGACCTCGTATTACCGAAAGGCCATCGACAAGCTCAAACGTTAAATCAATTAACGAGGCTGATACTATTATCAGGTCAAAGTTGTTCCAGCCATTGTTGAAGAAATCCTTACTGAGCGCCAATAGTTTAAGGAAGCACTCGAAGGTGAAGATACTCGTGAACACTTTATTTCCAATATTCAAAGCCTGACGTATATTCTCACTCATTCCGTGATGTTCCATTGCAAGGAAGCCAGTATTCAACACGATGCATAAAGTTATCGTCAATTCGAATAACGGATCCCTTACCACCTGTCATAAAAACAGTGTTAAATTCAACAGAAATAATTTTAAAAAATACCTTACTACCACATCAAGATGCTCGATGCATCGAAAAATATTAATCATCACCTTATAAAGACAATTTTGAAATCGCAGCCAACCTTCGTAATCGACGCAGCACTGAATACACTTGTCGCAGTTTCTATCTGGAAGATCATCTGTAAAAGAGGAATGTGACGGGTCCATATATTTCAAAATAATCTTGACCCTTCGTGATCTCTTTGAACCTTCGCAAAAATTATAGTCTTCCATAATAAATACACCAACCTAGAACTACAATGTGGGACAAGTATTCAGGAGGCAGGGCATACATGTGCTTTTTCGTTTTTACTCCATTACACTTGAGCAGCCTGATCTCGCGATTGGTGCTCCTTACTGAAACCGTAACAGGCGCAGGCTGCTGTTCCGTTTTCGGGATATCTAATCTTCTTAGTTCAAAGGAAGATCTGAGCTCCTGTCTCTCAGCCCTATGCTCTCTGTGCTCTTTCCTTTCGTGTTCCTCGGCCGAGGTTACGTCATCCCCATCATGATCATCCACCACGCCCGAATCATCCAATGACGATTGCTGGTTGCTATTGTTACTGGCCTGTCTCGAGTGCAACATTCCTCGATGCGGTGCTAATCTGTGCACTGTATTAGGATCGGCTGGTTTTGGTGTGACAGCCTGCAGCGGAAGATGCGACGGCCGGACACTCGAGTGCCTTGGACTAGGACTCGGGCTCGGCGTCACCGATCTATAAATAGATGTTATTACGTCATAAACTGGGAAACGGAAGAGAGCATAATGGCCTGACTAAAGAAGAGTACCTATCGAGCTTATTGGATGCTGTAATGCAAGCTGCATTTATGGAAGCTTCTACTGAGAGCAAAACCCGAGTTAGCGCACTTTGAAACCGCATTAATATTAAATTTGGATAAATTATGCAGACCGAGACGAGGATACCCTTTTTGAATAAACACGAGCAACTCCGAGAACTGATAAAAGTATGACCAGTAATAAGGCGGTATTTGGTTTAGTTCAATTATTCACGAGAATTGGACGCTCAAAAAAAAACAATCGTAAAGTGCATCGATCCTACCAGGTATTTATGTTTTAATACTTCAGCGACTAATACATATAGCCGAACCCTGGCAAAAGTTAGCTGACGTAATTCTATTGTCGATTTTCAGATGGAACAATTACTGCGCCATGCAATTATTACGGTTGAAGTAATGGAAATAATTATGACTGAGGGACGAAGAGGGGAATTACCTGCTACGGCTGCCACCATTTTTCTCCTGGCCCGCGGAACTCTTTCCGCGTTTTCTTCGACGGGTTTTTTTTCGCGTGTAGCTACTTAATAGTACACCCTTTCTTGCATCTATTTTTTTCTGCTTATCTTTGGTCAGTGTCTTGATGTTTATCTTCGACGGGTCGAAACTAAACGTCGAGTCCTCACGATGGTCAGTCAAGTCCTTACGGCGCTCCTGTTATTGGACAAATATTATCTTGATCTTATTACCAAGATTCAATTCTCTTATATATAGTGTCAATGAATCATAAATACGCTATCGCGTGAAATTCACTTGGATATACTTGTCTCATACGATTATCCTGACTGCTGAGGATACGATGGATCTCAAATGACTTATAGAATCACTATAGTCATTTCTGATGCATTTGACATAATTGTCTCGAGCTGTAATTTCTAAAACTGTTGAGAAATTGAAAGTGCGTGATAACAATTATATCACGGCATTGATATCAGACGATAATGAATTTTAATTATTAAATTTATAAGACATCGTTCGAAAATTAAATATTTATGTTGATGCAAAGTGATGCAAGCTATTTCAATCGAAATGTAATGTCTCATATGAATCTTATTTGACAAAAAACCAAGTCAAAGGAAACGTAATTGGATTCATGTGTCATTTTTGAAGCGTATACGGAATTTGTTAAAAAAAACGGCAAAAGAGACTTAAGAGTAAAATAAGAAAATTAACGTTAAGAAAAACAAGAAGTCGTGTCCTTCTAAGACTGATGTCCCCTTTTGTTTTTCGAACACGAGCAAATCTCCTTGTAAAGAAATCAGCACGTGCTACTCCTACTATCCGTCAAAGTCAGCCACTACGTGATAACAACCAATCCCCGAATTCATCCCCCAAAATGCCAGTTTTCCCCAATGTGATATTATTCTTGCTGTTTGAGGCCACATAAAGGAAGACAGCACACAAGAATGGGATTTCACACTGGATAGATGTGTAGGTCGACGAGATGAAAGAAATATGAAAAAAAATAGAAATCTTATTCGTTTCAATGGCCACGAAGAATGCGGCGATAATTTGATTCCCTGGAAATCTCAATTTTTGCCTTTTTTTCAGGAAAAAGGAAGAAACTGAAAATCTTTGATGCACGGAGACAGCAAAGACTCCTTCTCATTTACCGGTATATCTACGAGCTTGTTCCAGTCCGCAATCCAGTGGACCGTATGCTATTTCTTCCACTGTAACGATAACATTTCCCAAGTGGAAGAAACGTGAGAAATTGTGGCGTGCAAAAATAATGTGAAACAACTTCTGAAGCTTGCAATGTGCGATGTAGACTCCTTAAGCATGACCATGCTATTGAACTCACCTCGTTCGTAATTTCCGCTTCTTCCTCATAGCTGAGCGCCACGACGGCGAGCATCAGGTTGATGAGATAAAACGATCCGAAAAAGACGACCACCGTGAAGAACGAGACGCTGATAGGTCCACACGCCGACAACACCTGCTCGTTGAAAAATAATTTTTCAACATGATTAAATGTTACCACGGAGTCACGAAGCTATATAAATTCGAAGCACAAAGAAGAACGCAATTCATTATTTAATTCAAGACAAGTCGCTGCGTCCAATTCATAGAAACGTCGTCATAGAAAAATACGAGAAGTAAGAGATAATGGCAAGGCGAGATGATGCTGCAAAGTGAGACGTCGCCCAGAATTAAATTTTATAACTGTGAAAACGCACCTTGTTATAGACATCTTCCCAATAGTCGAGGGTAATGAGTTGAAAAGTTGTGAGCATGGACCACAAAAAATTGTCGAAATTGGTGTAGCCATGATTAGGATTTGGGCCCACGCAAAGACAGGTATAACTCTCGTTGCAATGCCTGAAATTAAAATGCTTGTATACTCATCATAAATCATATCTATCGTCTATTCATTTCGCTTTAATCTCTGATTCTTTAGATAAAATCGTCCGCCGCGATGGGACTTTTCATTTCAGGAGACTAATTCCCATGATACTTTCAGCTGAATTTTCATGCGTGCACGCTGCATTGATATTGGTACGTGCCAAAGTAAAGTGCTTGCGTACCAAGTTACTTAACCGCCTTTGTATCAACGCCCTCATGCGTACGCGCCTTTGACTTTCATATACGCCCGTACAATTCGAGCTTTTGTATTCCCGTTGCAAATGTACAGCTATTTTACGACGCAGTGAACTCGACGTATCCGAGTTTTATATTACCGAATTGTGGATATGACCGAAACTCGAAAGCTGACCAAATGGAAACAAGTCATTCCGTAGAGAAGAGCCAGCCGTGAATCCACCAACTGGAAAGACACAACTGGATACCATTCGAATTGGCCTTAATATCTGTTTCCCATAAAATACAGATATACGATCTGCGTCGACTACAATGTTCCTTTGTCAGAGACATGTAAGTGACTTAAGGTAGACACTTTGAACTCTTTTAATAAAACAGTTCGACAGAACGTAATCACAGAGCAAGAAATAAAATCCAACGAGTTGTTTTCCATGTCAGCGCGTCTCCAAAGTTTATATAATACAGGAACAAGAAGTCTAACCTGGCGCCGGTTACATTGCCGCAGATGATGGGCTCCTCGTCCTCGTTGAACGCCCAGTTGGACGAGTTCCAAGTCCACCTGTTGGTTACAGAGAAGAAGTCTTTTAGGGTTCGGTATAAACTGTACAAGAGCCGAACGTTGTAGCAGCTTGAGAAGAGAATATCACAATAGAGAATTCCCTCATTTAATATTCTCTCGAACATCGAATTCTTTCTGTATGTCAAGAGGATGCTGTGTCTAAGAAGGATTTTATACAATTCATCGTCAATACGTTCGCTAAGAGCTTTTACCTGAAATTCTACTCGACACGATAAGCAGCCTCTCCAAGTGCTAGGAATCCTTGCACACTGCGTTACCCCTTCTTACTACAGAAAAACTATTTTGAACTCATTACAGAACCTAAGTTATAAGGGTGCAGCTATATTCGAGATGCTCCTCGAGCTAGTAACGAAGATACCTAGACGAATCAATCTGGCGTACCTTGGACCAGGCTGGGTAACGAGAATTTTACGACTTAATAAAAAAGTTGATTAATGGCGAGCCCTATTATATAATGCAAAGTGGATAACGCTGATCGCGGTTCGGTCCTTAGGCAGTTCAAGTGTAGCCAACAAATAGAGAAGTGCTCGTGATTAATTGTCCGTGCTCGTTGAGTGCCATTTAGAAAAGGGATATTGCGTGACCAGCCCTGCAGGACTCAAATATAGTGTTCAGTAATTTTTTCCCTATGTACGTGAAAAAGTAGAGCGCGCCATCGGCGTAGACAAATCACGAAGCGACCAAGTCGGTTGGTAACGGTTTCATAGACATTGGCGTACCTAATGCCAAATGGCCGTAGTAGTCGTAGCTGTCGCGAGCATCGATCAGTCGTGTCAACGTAGACCTAAAAGGAGGTCATCCAATTTCTTCCTTTCTGATTATTTCCGGATTTTACCTTTTGTGATGAAGGAAGCGAGAAATATCCAAAAGGTTGGGACTGAAGAAAGTTTATGCTACGGTCTATTATTATGCTCATCTATCTATTCGAGGTCCTTCGGTAATGCCATGGTAAATGATATAATTTTCATGAACAAAACTGTCTGGATTTACGGATAAGCATTAATTTCGCCATATCAAAAATTATGACGTCTGTATGAGATTTAATGAATTTTAATTCGTATCTCACAAACTAATCATGTAGGTGGATATTGAAACTCGCTAAAACTCATGTGTGGCTAATTTTTAATAAGTCTCAACTTGATCCGGTTAAGCAACGTGCAAAGGACGTTTCACTCCCGTTTAAAAAACGATTAATGTACGACTTAGCAAGAGACGTGAAAGATGGCCTGGAGTTCGCAGGGGATGATTTCTGAGCCGATTAAGAGTACACTGAGTTGAATTAATAGCATTCGTCGCTCTTAAATGTAGGATAATTCGTGTTTGTAAACTGAAATCAGACTAGAGATTTTGCAGTAGTTGCTGAGTGAGGCTTTTCCAAAGATTTGTCAATTGATTTAACTCAAAGTATTTCATTCGGTTTCCTTAGATCTTATAATTGCTATTCCTCTGACCTAACTACTTTGAGCCCTACGATTGACTCCAGTTCAATACTGAGCTTGCACAGCTTTATTAAGCTTCTAGAAGTTCAGCAAGCTTAAAGGATTCCTAGCGAGATTACACCGTTCGAAGTTGAGGCAATTCATTCAATATAATACAAGTTATTGGATTGATCAGTGATCAGAAGAATAACTCAGTATATAATATAATTTTAATTCTCGCAGTTTTACACCAATAAATCTTAAAACTATCAATATTTTTCAATGTCTTATTCTCCCTTGCAAATATTTAAATTTTTAACTTAAAACACTGAAAATATCTATAAAAATTACGTACTCGTTCCAATCGACCTGGGTGGCGTTTGGTTCTTGATGCCTTACGCACTTGTTCCTAAGTTCCCCCATGTAAACTTGCAGAGCAAAAAGAGCGAAGACCATCAAACAGAAAATCGTCAAGGTCATGACCTCAGCAAGTTGCTTGAAGCTGTGCAATAGTGCATTGATGATAGTTTTTAAACCTGCAACAGTCAAAAAACGTATACATGAAAAATTTCAAAAATCAACGCGTTCCAATTCTGCCAAATCCAAATTGAACTTTCAATTTTAAAGCCATTCACACAGATATCCATAAAACTTGCCTATTCCGTAAGAGCATATATTTGTAGCGATTATTCAACAATCTAACCTTAAATGGCCATATCTATTACACCTGTTTCACCAACAGCAAAATGATGTTCCTATTGACCTACTATCCTGTGAGAAGACAAGTTCCCTATGTGACGTACTCAAAACGAGTCGTTAGAAGGCATTCATTCGACATCGTTTGAGGCGCCCTGAAGATCTGATCTCGAGAGGATTCCTGTTCGCAATTGTTTACAAGTGGTGCAGCTCACCATAGCAAGATGATATCGACTAGTGGATATCAATACAAGCGCTATATGATCATCACGAGGCAATCACCATTCATCCATGTTTGGTTCTCCAGTTATAACCATGTATGTACAAGGTATGATTACATGTATCCACATACATACTTGCGCACAGTTATCTAACTCGTAGTACCACTCATGGTTGAGTTAACGTTTGATAGAGACGATGGTCTACATACGTAACCTCAGGCTCGACAATTGACACATCACACCAGCTTATCGATCCTATTCAAGGACACCAGAAAAGGTATTCCACATTTCCGAGCATTCAATTAAGCACCTATATACTTATTATAACGAAGAGCCATGACCTTACATAGAATCCAATACGGTCGTGTAATAAAAATATACATGCTTATCTATAATTATGCATAGCAGTGTTGCATGGAGAATTACCAAATTAACTAACTGTTCGAACTGTATAGGTATTATTATCCAGATACACTTTTCTCGAGGGCCAAGAATACCTTGCAAATTGATACGAGAGTTGGTCCATCTGTGTTAAGACTGGTGCATCTCACTTAGACCTATCGAATTTACAAGTGGCGGAAAGTGAGCGCGTTAATTATTGAGCCTGGGAAAGGTACGCGAGACGCGCCCAGGCCCCTTGAAAGTTTTACCACTAAGTTCGAAAATTCCGACATTATTCCGTAGCCGTGAAGTGCGGGTTTGCCTGGAACCTACCGGCTTCAAAGTTTTGCGAGGAAAGCTCGCAGCCAAGAAAGCTTTAGTAGTTATGAGGCATTCGAATGCTGTGGCTAAGTAAATCATCGCTTGGGTTACCCAAATAGCCTAAGAAAAACACTAGAGATATATAGACACGCATATATGAAGATTATAGATAGCAAAAAAGGATTTCTTGTACAAGACAATTTTCATGAAGACATATGCAGTACCTATATAGGTATTCTAAATATGTCTTCATGAAAATTGCCTTGTGAGTTGAAATGATGTTCATACCAATATACGAAATATGTAACTATAGTATATATATATATTTACTTATAGATGCAGTTGCTAATAATCCTGAATTAATTGAGAGCTCCCACCGGAACGCGATATGCTCGACAACCACGGGGGCGTGTGCTTTATGGGAAAAGTTTTGCTGTAAAAATTAAAATAGCGCCTTGAAATCGCGACTTAGTCAAGCGGAAATGGGAAATAGGGGGGAATGCTTGTGTATGGGGATTGCGGAAAAGGTTTTGGCGAAGGAACTTTGGAAAAGCTTAAAGGGCCTTGCGTGCCCTATCGCGTGTGCTAATATATTACTGGTTACTTGGAACGACGTCTACTCGTCGACGTTAAGCCACGTCCATACGTCGAAATGAAGAGAAGTATGTTTTTTGTGCTTTGGCCCGATATGAACTTTTTTATAAAATGAAACGTGGACGCTGACAGTCTCAAATTATAAAAGAGTCCTACGTGCGAGCTTGTATGTTTTTCTTAATTATGATTACGTCGTAGACGCCTTTTACACGTTAAAGATTATTTAAATTCTCGCCCTGTTAATTACTTCGTAGAACGACGAGGAAAAGGTCTTTTTTTAATGCTTAGGAGAACCAAGCAAGTGGCATGGATTCGCGTTTAATTTAAGTACTGGAAATATTTGAATTTATTTTAACCGAGGTAATATTTCAGAATGATCGGTACGATTTTCATAGATTGATTTTAAAGATTCGTGAGATCGTCAATGATAGAGCAGTTTGGTATGAACGCAAACCAATTGTCGGATTCATAATTGTATCCTCGTCAGTGGCTCGTCGATATATCCTATACAAATTAGACCTGTCTGATATGTTAATATGTATGAAGATTCGCGATAGAAATTTGTTGTGTAATTGTAGAGGAACTCGTATTACGACAGACTACGGTCTAGATGTTCCCGTGTAATATTCCTATATAGATACTTCAATATTTCACGTATGGATACTCATCGAAGTACCGTTCATACATATGGTAATGGAATATGTAGGATCGTATCAAAATACAATTTCTCCTGTGACTGCTTCTCTCCTACCTCACTGCCACCATGTAATATCTCACTTGATTATTATATTTTGCAAGAATAATATATTTGTGGAAAGTTCATTGTCGTAGAGTTTTTTAAACAAATTGAGTTTCCAGTTTTTATATTTTTATCAAATATTAATTTGATTGGTTTCTTATGATTTATATCAAGTTTGATGTCAAATATTACTAATATTCGTTATAATTAATTTATCATATCCAGCGAATCCCTCGGGATTAGAAAGCAGCAGGGGAAATGGTATGTGGACGCTGAACGTAATGGATTACTCGTTTCTTTCAAATTACCTCCTTAGAGAAAATTTGACTTTTTAATCAATCAATGATATACGCGAGTAAGTTATCTATCGATATGTCGTTATATCGATATACATCGAGAGAAAAAACTCGTGGAAACTCGGAGATGAAAGTTCTCGATTAAAGAAATTAAATGAGAACTGATCGAAAAGTGATTGCTATCGATTTATAAAATTCAATACTTTAACCAATTAACCTGAAGTCACGTCTCCCAGACGTTTAACTGTCTTCGGCTCACAATTATTTTGCACGTTTTGGAATATGTACGTAGTCTAATGACTTTTGGTATAAAAATTCTTTGACGCGAGACAGTTTGGGCCTGCGCGATTGCTGATTAAATGCCAGATTAAATGATTAATAGGGAACATTAATTACAAACTCACCTGGCATGATGGAAACAGTCTTGAGTGCTCTTAGCACTCGGAACGTTCTTAGACCAGCAAGATTTCCAACCTCCATTCCGATAGTCGCGTATCCACTTGTTATCACCACAAAGTCCAGCCAGTTCCATGGATTCCTCAGATACGTGTACTTGTTGAGAATGAATCCCTTAGCTATCGACTTTATCACCATTTCTGCCGTGTAGATGGCTAGGAAGATATATCTGTGAAACGAAAATTAGGACGATTCGTGAAACAGGAAAATGCATCGTCACGTATAAAATTAGCTTTCCACTATACCTATAATTTACGTGAAACTTGGGCTACATTTTCACCGCGACGAAGTAGTTTTATAAAAGATATATCGCTAACGTAGAAATTGATGGAAATAAAATTGTACTATTTTAAAAACAATAATATAGTACTATCATAGTTACTGTGTGAAAATCATAAATGATATTAAACTCGAAAAGGAATCCTTAATAAAATATTCGATTCATCCAACGAAGCTGTTTGAATTAAACAAAAAATGTTTAAAATTTATTCCCCACTAGTTTCGAGGAATTAGATGAGATTCACTCGATATATTCATTGCGAGCAAAATACTCGCCGGCTTCGCGGCTTTTGACAGATATCGAAATTCACTTTGTCTCAGAGCCGAAATGGAGGCTCAGCTGATTGGTTCTCCGCTAGCTTTTTGTTTGAGTAACAAATGGTCGCACGGACAACGTGCGATTTTTGCCATTTAACGCCGCACAAATGGACGTTATCAATAATGACTTTTGTCGGCTGTACTATCGATTCGTCGCTGTTACTTATAAATAACTTCTATAACGCTATCGGAACACCTTGCTTCTCTGTATGATTTTCATGTTATTTAGGTATCACTAGAAAACACGAACTATGACCAATTTTCTGCAGAAGGCAAAAAGCACAGCCATCCTACAAACATGGCAGGGTATAGTCAACAAAGTTTATTAATGGACTCTATTGGATTTCACATGCAGATTTATTTTCAAAATATTTCAAATTTCTCAAAGAATGCAATACAGGCTTTATGAATATCCGTGAATTTTATTCAATACATGACAGATACTCAAAATGTATTTTAACACTAACAAAGCGAATGATCGAATTTTATTTATATAGGTGGAAACAGATAACAGTTCGATTTAACTTCTGTATTTGTATTTCATTTTTGCAGATTAATATCGATCGATACGAATAACCGATTCTGATTCGAACTTAATATTCAATTCGAAAATTGAACGTGAACGCAAAATTATATTGGACAGTTCAATTCGTGATATACCGAGAGACTCCACTATCACGGTGGTGGTTTCTGCAAATCTAAAATATGAAATTCGTCGCTTTTGCTGCAGTGATGCAAGTTACAAATTGCAAATGTGTCGGATATACACGTATAGCGAATATTTTATTACCGTATACAGTACTATATCTATATATTTCATAGTGTAATTCTGAACTACGTTCTTAAGTCCGCGATTGCACGAGGCCAAATTCTAGACGAAATTGGCCTATGGCGTGATGTGAATTTCAAGCAGAATTTCAAAGATAAGCAATCCGCGAACCTTGTCGCCGCAATATGATTATCGCACTATCATGCTCGAGCATTTTCATGAATCACTCCGTGCTACTCGAATGTTTAGTCTATTCGAAAAAAAGAAGCATCGGGACAGGCTTGCGTCGATAAAATAAAAGCGTGTATAAAAACTACATCAAAGTTCAAGCGTTATATAATATTTTCTCATTTTTGTTTTCAAAAACAAAATTCACGACGATCAATTCGACGTGCTGCTTGATTACCCATAGCTCGTGATTTACGTGCACGAGGACTTTCCTTTTTGAAAAAATTTGCGTAACTAATTGCACCCAGTAAGGTGAACGAAATTAATTTAAATCCCTACGCCAACCCTCACGACTAATTAACTTGTGACTGCTATAATTATTCTTTAATATTTGACATTTTAATTTACTTGGTCGTATCAAATCGTTACTTTTTACAATTTTATTTAATTGAATCAACGTCAAAGCTAATTGCCAATATCATGCGAAAATGCAAAGGTTCCCAGGAGACCAGCTGTTGGTCGTTGTTATTATTGGCTATTGCCGTTGCGTTATTACTAACGGTAAACACGTTGGATAATCGTTCTGTACCAGCCCAAACCGACCGTTTTGAATTAGCACATCGCTTCCCGTTTTATCCGGCTTGGGCTCATCCCTTATACATGTACAGACAACAATGACGCCGCCATTAATTTTAACGAACAGGTGTGTGACACCCGTCGAACGTTCATCGAAATAGATGCTCATCCAAATTTGAACATTAAGTCAACCGAACGAGAGACTCCCCAATGTCTATCACTGTCACGTTACTCAGCATCATAGTCGTATATTTTTCCGCTGCTCCGAAGCATGACGTGCAGACGCCACTGGGAAAAATCTATAGAGAATCCCAATCCTCTTGAAAATTCCTGACGCAATCGGATGTAAATTCCTTTGACGAGTACCGTGAAATTAATTTTTATTTCAAACCTATAAAAATACTTTGTCAACGTAAACATTGATAATTCCGAATTTTTCATAAGAAAATAGCCAAAATCTAAATAAAAGTTTTCGTTTTATGACCGTGAAGAATATCGTGCAAGCAGAATAGGCACGTGTGCCTATTTAGATCGGACGAAATTTACGGTATCTATAAGCATATGTATGTATATACATGTATAGTAAATTCAAGCATCAGCGATCACGCGAACCTGTATTTGTGGAAACAGTCGGACGATGGAGTTGGATTTTCAGGCTTAATAAAGGGCGTTCAGTCAACGATAAACGTAAGGTTTACCCACAAGGACTTTATCGAAAGGTAAATCGGCCGCTTCACACGGTACTTGGATCAATCTGTAAGCGAAACCTCGAATGGTGATAAGCATCGTCCGTCGGTGCTTTCACAGTCCGTCGTAAATTATCGACTGACCTCGTCTGGCATCGTTAGTCGAATCAAATACCATTCCCACTTTAAACTTCATCCATTGAATATTAGGATAATCGTAGGAACGGACTTTGGTAAAGTTAACTAGTAGCTATAAAGTACATATCTATTTCATCTAACGCTTCTGGGCTGCTGGCAAAGTAACTGAGGACATATAAGAGGATGAAAACTCAGTCAATACTAACCGTTAGCCGAAAGTTTATCGATTAGGCAACATTTGAAGAAAGCTGAATTTTTTACGTGTGTCTTAGAGTCTGAACACATGAACCCTAATCGATAGGAACAAACAGTAGGATTACCCTACTTAACTATACCAACCCCTATATTTTCATAGGGGTTCTAAGAGCCCGGAGAAGGAAACTCAAAGTGAATACCATTTCAATTCGGAAAACAAAACGCAAATTGATTTTTTTTTACTTGTTTGTTTAGCTGTATTTTGAATTTATACAATTTTTATTTTCTCTTTCGACGGACGAAAGTTATTTTTGCATTTTCTTTTTAGCTTTCAGTATTCTTATTCTCTCTGCGTACGATTTTCACTAACGATTTCCCTCACCTGTACTTTCTTAATATTCTTCACTTTTACTGCCTGTAATGACAGCGCTTCCTATGTATATAAAACTACATTAAATTTATTATTTGTTTATTATCTCCGTATCTAATCCGTAAAATTTTATTAAAGAGGCAAGACTCGATTACGTCACGAGAGTTATAATTATAATCAATCATTTCACGTTCATTCTTTATTATGCGTTCGTATCGAGATGAGCAATTATTGCAAACACGGCATTTACAAATATACATATATGTATAATACCTATCACTCCATTCGAATGTTTTAATCAAAAAATATAATTGATCCTCAATCTTGTATATACCCCAGTAAAATTATTAATATATCTCTGAACAATCTCACGTAGGAAAAAAATGTTTGAGACGGCATAAATTTTCCCGTATTATTCCCTATGCCCTCTCGCACACTTTCTCCCTATATCTCTTTGATCCCGTGGGGCGACTTGATCCGAATCATAATGAGACTTCAATCAGCCGAAAATCGATGCAAAGACTTGACTTGTATTAAATTGAGATCAAAAGTACTTGATCGAGATTAAAGAGATATCTACAAGACTGCTCTGAGATAGCTCTGATATTTTAAAATTTATTGGGATGTACACTCATACGGATACACAGTACGTAGGCAGGTAGAGAACGCAGATGGTTCTCTACCGATCAATCAAGGCAGATACTAAGTCGTTATATAAAATAGCTTCCATGATTATTCGCCCAAAGAAATCATCGTACTCTAGACAGACTAAAATATTGATTAGAATCGTAAGTTGGCTCGAGTAGCAGGTGAAATTCTCGTGAAATTCTCAAGGGATGATACGAAGTTCTTCATTGCATTTTTTTGGCAGCGGCAACCCTGTGTAAAAAGTACTTAAGAGGGAAACTTATGTCCGGGGTAGCTTTTGTCAAGATTTCAATCTGTAGGATCCTCTTTATACAAAGCATTACAGGATCAGGTATTCATCGGGAACCCAAGTGTGTTATTCCCTATCCTTTTTATGGTAGTCACTTTTTACACACTTACAAGTATGTTATTTTTACGTTGGTATATGTGGAATGACAACACTTGTAAGTGTGTAAAAAGTGACTACCACAGAAAGGATAGGTAATGACACACTTGAATTTGCAGTGTTATTATCACATCAGATAGCATCTTCCCCAAAAGGATCCTAGGGGATTCATTTCCACTAGATATCTCCCTATGATGGACCTATCGATATACCCTACATGTGTCGATTATCAAATCGATCTAACCGTGGTACATATCGCGTGTTTTCAACATAAACCCTTGCAACCCTATCGAGACTATTGCTATCCGGGTCCATTTGTGATAAGAATTTTATTCCGAACATTGCTACACTCTCGAACGTAAGTGTTTGAGTATATATATATATACTGGGTGTCCCAGAATTAAAATGATATGGAGTACACCATGAAGTAGAAGAGGAAAATCTAAAACAAAAAGTCTTGATCCATTTTTTTTACCGAGCTTTCTTCTTAAAGTTATAAATAATCAAAGCTAGCGAATCAATGCACGGGCGTACCCGCTGAGAATCCAAAAACGCGGTAAACGGGGGATAAAGGGATGCTCGACGAGTACAGCTTTGCGTTGATTGGCTAACTTTAATTGTTTATAACTTTGAGAGGAAATATCGGTGAAAAAATTGATCAGGACTTTTTGTTTTAAATTTTCTTCTTCTATTTCTTCACTCTGTATACTTGGTGTTTATTACCTATCCATACTGCATATATCTATCGTGCGTTTATATATTCATAGATTTGTAGTATATGAAAAAATCAATACGTATAAATATTTCAAGCGATCTCAGAGCGCATGATCTGATCTGCTAATGCGGGACTTTCAACATCCGGCCGGAAGATCTTGCCGTTTTGACGATGATTACAGAGATATCGGATACCGTCGAGAAAATGTTTTTTTTTAATTATACTATCGAGGCATGAATTATTTAGTCGCAGTAGTCAAAGCGGAAAATTTTCTTATATCGTCTCGAGTTTATAGTTTTACTGTGAATTCTTTTTGACTTTACACTTGATGACGTGTTAGATGGAGAACGTTTCGCTTCATTTTTCTTTTCGCTACCATCCTTTCTATTCCCGGCTTCCGCTTCCTATACACTTTGTCCCAGAGTAATTCGGCCAAGTTTTGCGCCTCCTGTGCACCATTATTGTGCAGAGATTCGGACGCCGAAGCACAGGGAAAAAGAGCCCAGAAAAACTTTCCAAAGAGAATGTCAGACTAAAGAAATTAAACTTTCCTGCGAATTTACCGGCTGGGATTCAGCGTGATTTGCAGCGAAGTAAAAGTGGTCAAATAAACGTAGGTCGCACTTCGCACCGAGTGACAAATATCCACGACTCACATGTGTGATACATGAGTTCATATGTGATAAACGGAAAATTTGATACACGGCAGAAAAATATTACGTTAAACTTCCAGATTTTGTCGAACTGTGATAAAAAGCTCAAATTTCCTTGCGTACTTTTATCAAGAGCGAGTAACATGTAAATCGTATTACGCGAATCCCATAAGGTCAGTTAGAAAGTATGACTTTATTTCATATTTATTTTTCTTAAAAAAAACGGAAAAATAACAAGCTCAATTTTGAACATTCTCATATTATATCATTTAATAATACGTACATGGACATCTGACAATTTTAATAAAACTTTTTTCCATTTCCAATGTTTCAACCATTTTCCTCACTAATGACCTTTGGCTTATCCTTTCAGCTATCATACACACTAATACTGAATACGTGGATTCTATTATATCATGTTTGCATACTTGGGATATATAATCCCCGGCATATTTTTTCTTCGGTTTCATGCAATCAAAAGCCAGCAACAAGTTTCGTTTTTTAATTTTACCAATAAAAAGCAGAAAACAGATAAGAAACACTCATATGGACGACAAAAGTACATCTAACAAATAACTAGGCGCCCAAATATATCTTAATGCTTGATCGTCGTTTTGAGTATACATATATATGAATACGTTACAGAAAAATAATTTATCTAGTACAACGTATATTTCGTTATACGAATATATCCATCTTGCTACGTCATAAATATATATTTGTCACTATTATTATCCTGATATATAACCATCATTAAGTATAAATCGAATGTACTAAAATAGTTTGTTAATCCTCCATCCTTTATTCCTCCTTTTATATCCTGAAGATAAGACGTGATATCAGTCTTGAGAGAAGTCAAGGTTCTTCTAATGGTTTATATGGAAATTAGGTATATCATGTAATTCAAGGTGTTGCGATAGCATCGCTATGCCCTTCCAGCAATGAGGATGCTCACTTGGAAGACTTGCACGCAACCTCGATTACGTCTTCTGTACATATATGTATAATGCTTTGCGCACACCTGAACACTTTCTCCGAGCCCCTAAGAAAGTAGGATTGATAACGTTTTAATGGGATGGATACACATTTTTATAAATATCACGTAACTTGAAAATAGCGACGCAGCTTAATCTGCATGAAAAATGATAAGCTCTATCTACTGATTTAAATACAGTTGAACCCCGTCAACTGGCGTCTCTGGCAATGACCTCCCGCAATGATCATTTGAAAACCTTTGAAACTGAGGGTGCTGATTCATGCACGAAACACGGAATTGGAAAGCCGGAATAGCGGTAGATTAACCAACCAGGACTGTTTCGTTCCGAATTTTAATACCCTGGGTTCCCATGGAGCATATTCTGTTAGTGCCTGAGGTCTGACTGTCTATATATATACATATTGCATATTCTATAAAATAATTCAAACCTAGCATATATCATATTAATTGTAAGATTTTTGCTCACTCGGCTTCTTCGACGGTTTCGGTCATGGCTAGGAAGACGCAATTAAGTAGAATGGTAGCCATGACCACATAATCGAAGTACTGATTTGTACTGAGGAAGATGCAACAGCGCCTTATGGGATTCCATGGAGAAAATATGAACCAGCTGTTAGTCGCAGTGAACCTGTGGATGTAATTCTTGCGAGATCTCTTGGACACCACGCAGAACGTCTGAAACAGATAAAGAGTACCGAGCAGTGAGTAAAATTTGAGTCTACCTCAGCCGAATAAGATGTACATAAAATAGAAATGCATTCGATCAGATTGAAATCGGATGGTACTAAAAATTCAAATATAAATTTTCTACCTCACGCTGTATTGCATACATCAATCCGCCATTGCATTCAATAGTAACTGTATATATCGATATATCCTGACAAAAAGAGGAAAGGAATTCTATTCTGTCGAAGAATACGTCGCAGAACGTTCTAGAACTCGTAAGACATGATATCCGTATATAGATATATGAATGAGGTTAGGTTGGTGTGTCAAGCAATGACGTCTTCTCACGTGCATAATTCAATATACTATAACACCAAATGTCTTGCAAGTCCATGAACGCGAAGAGTCCAAAAGATATAGTTAAGCTCTTGGACATGTCATTGATCAGACACAAGGTGTTTTGTGATAACATTACAAGAGACCGCCATATTTCTTGCACCCGTCTTACCGACGGACGAGTCATTCATCACGCGCATCGGAAAAGGAACGAGTCGGTTGCGTAATGATAGCAAAGCGAACTCGCATTTCTCAAGGCAGGAAGCCTCTTAGTTGTAGAAGCTTGATTGATAATGCCGGAATGCTTTGCGACTTTACCTAAAGCCAGTCTTTATTTCCTTTCTCTATATATCTATATACCTTTCTGTCTTCATCTCTTCGTCTCTGTGGCGTTTGTAGCGTCTGCTCCGTGCAAAAGGATCCTTGTGAATTAAAAGTTACCGCATAGCGTCTACGGACCGGAATACTCACTGCTAACTTTAATGTACAATATAGTATTTGACTATAGTGCTGTATATTACGCTCAGCAGTGTATATTGTACGTCTATAGAGATTGAGTTTTCCTAAAGTTTCTTCGGTATGACTACTGGCAATCGCTGCTTGGGTAAGTTCGTCATGGAAGTTGTTTCATTTTTTTTTCTACGTGCTTTATCTCGTTTCGCATTGACGAATAAAAAATCCACGTACTATCGGCAGTTTGAAATGCTTTCAATGGCAGACGATGTACGTGGATCAACGTTGTTATACATAGAAACGATAATTGGTACTTCTGTCAAACAATTGATACTTCCAAGTCAATCGTAATTGATGAATGCATCGATGTATGATTGGAATGTCAATCGACATGAACAAATTGAATTTCCTTGATGGGTTGGGTCATGTGCTCCAACTTACTGATACTTATACCTGTACTGTAGTCTATTTATTTTATCGCACGTAACGAGCAGAGGAAATATGCTCACTCTAGGTAATAAGTTTTGACGGGTTTCGTAGGTTCCTTATCACTATAAATTATTTTATGGTTTATACACGTAGTTATGAGGAGTTTCATTTGTCGCTGTACCACCACAAGGCGATAAGGTGACAAGGTGCATTTCCTATGACACGACGATCTCGTTAGGCTGGCATCTTGAAGACTTTATAAAAGGCAAGGCACTCCTTTGAAATACCTCCTTTCATATACCTTAAAAATTTTAGTAAAGGTCCCTTTATCGTTATACAGGGTTATTTACGACAACCGCACCACCTGAAGTTAGCCTCCTGTCCATTTGATTTCTATAGTAGAGCCAACTTCAGGTGGTGCTCTTGTACTTAATAATCCTAGACATAGGTATATACCTATAATGTTATTCAGGAGTATTGCACCAGCTGAAGTTAGCTCGTCCATTTGATTTACATGACAGTACTTCATGCGGTACAATGCTCCTGAATAACCTTGTGTATCCTACCTTATCACCAATTAGCATATTTCATTGGCGTATAGCGATGTATAATAAATCTTGACTCTAGAACAATTTTACAATCTCTTTTAGGTGATGCAAATTATGGTGGATCGATTGACTCGCGATCGCAAGACGTATACTTGCCAAATGTTAAATTTGCAATTCAGGCCTCGCTGGGTATCGGGAAACAATCGTGAATGAATCTTCCAGTACAGATCGGGAATTTCTGCAGTCCTTTGGAAAAGAGGACTTTAACTGGGCAATTTTCCTGATCGCGATTTTATGAGTAGGTATATACTTACTACCTGACAGATAAGGACTTGAGATTTATGAAGTGGTTAATCTGTTATCTTGTAAGCTCGTACGCGGTAAGGCTTGTAGTTCAGAGATGGTAGAACAACGATACGTAGACGAGCGAACCGCTGCTAATGATCGAACAGAGAGGATAGTCGGGTTTAATGCGCCGTGCGCTAATTTGATCCCCCAGTAAATACAGCTACCCTAACCCACGTGTATGTGTATTTTGGCAAAGCTTAAAGGGGGTCCATAGCTCATTGGATACTCTTGCAACTCTATTCGGATTTACGTAGGTGCATTCCTGTGCTTCTCATGTAAAGTGTATAGATCGTAAAAATAGTTTATGTGAGCTTGCGTGCATCCCTGAGTCAATAACTTTCCACCCTATACGGTTCATAAAGCTCCACTCGTATTCAAAATCGACCAACCCCAAGGATCGCGTTTCCTGTGGGCTGACGTAGATGAAAACTGGCCGAAAATATAATGCAAGACTTATGAAGTGTCTGTCCGTCCCAACCTTACTTATGCATACTTCAGGAAGACGAGCCTGTATGCATCAGGCGAAATGCGGATACCGTATCCTGAGTACGTAGAGACATAAAGTCACTCGCGCACACAGTATTCATGTATGTGGTATGTAATAAAGAAGTAGAAGGTGTCACGACGTCCAATGAGATTTCTAGGGATTTCTGGAACGGAACGTGGGAAGCTTCGTGAAAATTCTTAGGACGCCATGTTACGCGACGTCGTGTCTGAGCAAGCAAAGAATTCGTGGTTACTATTGCCAGACCAAACCCAAAGAATTTCCAAACCATTTCCTCCAACGTTCTCCTTCTCTGGATAACGTCGAAATCATCGAAGCTCACTTATTTCACGCAAAAGATATTCACGTCCTGTATAACGGCGCTATGATTACGAAGAAGAATTTCACTAGGAGGACGACCCATTTCTCGCAAAGGCTTTACGCTTCCGGTATAAAACGGGTGGCATCGTGCTGAAGCGGTTGCCCTATTTTTTTTCTAGTCTGTTCCTATTCCTTCTATCTTTCTTTTTTTCTGTTATCTAACCCTCATCCACGCCCTCCTATCACACTGACTCTTTCACTGCGCCCAGACGCTCGGCGCGTCCTTAATGGTGACGAACTCCAATTCCCACTGGAGTCAAATACTGTTTTTCCTTTTTTGGCCATTTTCCATTTTTTTCTTTCTTTTTTTCTTTGTTTTCTTTCTATGACGTGGCGAGGCACGAGTACAAAGTACGAGCTACCATCATTCGCCAGGAGTTTGGATATTTGGCCATCATCCAAAGAAACTTGTTCGATACGCCTGACTTGTGTGAGGGACCAAATCATGTTTACTGACCTCTGTGTGCACATCTGAGTGGCTTCGTACTTAAGGATATCTTGAGTCGCAAGACCCTCATGCATACATTCATTGGTGGTTGGTCCGTGATCGGCTTCCGAAATCGGGATAAGATTCGAGTTTTTTTTTAAGGAACATACATTTTTCATATGCAGAGTGCTTCGACGATTCTTCTTTTTTTTATATCTATCGGAAACATAAAGTTGAAACGGGTCGCTGATGCGATTTATTATTTATATATCTAACTGTGTATATATTATCAAATTTGAACTGCTCTCATGATGTTAGAAATTTCTCGTGCTGATCTTACTTGCAATCCTCTCTACAGCGTATATTGACATCTCTGATGCATTATGCGTTCGTCATTTTCATCCAGGAATTGTTATTTAGCAACTCCATTTCCGCTAAAGAAACTAGAGCACGTGCCAATAAGTAGGTAGCTGCTTTCAATGTTTCCTCCTGACGTATAACGTTTACTCGCGGGACCTTACTGTTACCTGTATTACCCCGTATTAAATATTTAGCATTTCGAATGACGTGCAACACTGATTGCCGGATTTGACATATAATTAATGTATATTAAACAAATATATGCGAACAACCCTAAGCGGTGCTTAGGTTCATTTTTATCTAATATACATATCTTTGATAAAGATTTATATAATGGGGGTGGAAATAGCATTTATAAAAATAAACAAAGTTTTTGTTTACGTGTATCCACCTCGTGCAAAGAGTTTAATTAAACACGTGTAAATTGCTGATTAATGTACTACAATGCAATGCCGAAATTTTTATTTGGTTCGATTATCACTGAAATTATTACGAGAAAAACAAGGGATGATCGATGCCTCGTTGGGTTTGGGCTGGCACAGCGTAGCTACTGCTGTATAACAAACAACGGTAAACCACCGGCGAAAGCATGAAAACACGAAAAATACTATGAAGAACGGCGTCGCTGAGTCTTGAGCTTTAATCTCGCGATATTTTCTACGAGAATGAACTTCACTTTCTGAGAATACAATGCTGAAGGAAAATGAAAAAAGTGGGGTGCACTGTTTTTTAATAGTGTTACTATTTCATTAGCTGAGAAGAGACAATTTCATTTAGCTACAATGTACCCCGATAGACTTTCAAGATTAATTACGACTTAGAAATTGCGTTCTCTCGTGAAAATAGTACCTAGTGTCACGTACAACATCAGCACATTGTAGCTACTGCTTTTTTATGAAGAAATAAGAAGAGTGAAAATCTAATAAATGAAATTATGTCCATATATTGTATATTTGGCACATGGAACTGTTTAATTAGTACTACTATAAAATAAGGGGAGAGAGAGAAAGAGATCAATTAATTTATTCAATCTGGAGCATTCTTCATAAATCTATAGACCATTAAAATAATCGTAATCATAATAAAAAGATAATTACCAAAATAAAGTAGCAGTAAAATAATATAGTGATGTCAATCAATATAAATCAAAATATATGGGATAATAATAGCAGAGCGTATCCACTATATGTCGTTTGGTATTAATTAGTTAAACCAACATATCATATTACGACACCGCAGGAAAGTGTTATAGTCGTGTATATTCACACTCGCAAAACTTTAATGGCAACGACACCAAGAACCAGTGATATAGGAAGAGAAAGAAAAGTAAAGATATAAAGTACCCAGTGTCTCTCCATGTTTTATTTTCAAGGCGGAAGAGTAGCGACAGCTTGAAAATGTTTTTCTGAGATATTTGTTGAATTGTGTCCACCACTCTTCCGAAGAAGTAGGTGCTTCTTTCTGTCAATACTTGAAACTCTTTTCACACCAAATCTTTCGCAACTAGTTTGAACTCCAGCTAAAAAATTGGAGTTTTATTTTAGTTGATTGAAAAACGAAAATTATGCTCATTCGTACTGTGAGTTCAAAATATAATGTTTCTTGTATAATATATAACGCTATAATATGTATCATACGAAAAACCTACCCTTCTTAGGAAACGTAATCTGACATGTGATTTTTCGACTCACGGTCACAAGGCGAATCCAGCTATTGATTCAATAACGTTTTCGCTTTCTGGTTCACTTCGAGTCGCCATTCTGCTCAAAAGCTACACTCTCGGGTTCATTCGTACAGCTAGTTACGTCAATGCTCTCGTAAATATTTGTTATTGTTTACTTGAGGTCGAGCTACTTGAACATGCCGTGGAGAGACAGTCTCGACGTGCCGAGTTGCCCGGCAGAGGAGAGTACCCGACGGCGACGTCTCCACGGGCCGGCAGAGGTCCGAGTGAGATACCGGCGCCCCGCTGGAGAGAGGCAAAGGGCTGTAGAGTGGGCGGAGGTATGGT
>JARQTI010000513.1:422368-517715 GCA_030142655.1 Trachelus tabidus
TGATAGTTTTTCTAGCTGTGTTTCCTATACGGTATAGGAAGTTCTCGCTTTTGTGGTTCTCGCGTTGCTCTCGCTACATCCAGAAAATCCTATCGATTTTCTCCGTGCGTTTCGGAGGTGCAGTGCCGGTGAGACTCTCAATTTATTAATTGGTGGAGGGACTTCGATATTATAGCTCCGAGTCGTTCTGATACGTTCTCGATAAAATGCTCTCTATTTCCGGCACTATTTACCTGACTCTTACTCCAACCCTCTCTACCTCGACCTAGCAACCTGAGCGACCGTGCATTTCCGTGACCCTTCGGTCCCGTTCGTGCATCCAGTTGCGTTTACTGATTTTACATGACCCCAAAGATTAGCATCTACAGTTGCGTTTATCGATCTCACACGTCCCCAAAAATCGACAGAATCCGTTAAGCTATCGTCCTTTCTGATAGGTGTCGTCAGAGCTCTCGTTTTGGTGGAGTTGAGACTTTTCCACCTCAACTCCTAGGTATTATCGGCTCGTCAGTTCCCGGTGAAAAAAAAAACAAGCTGACGTCCGCCTGGCATGCGGATGTATGAACGAGGGGCGGACGGTCGAAGGTGACATAGGTCAGTTCTCGGTTTTACATTATCGGTATCGAATAAAAAAATACGTTACAAATTTTACAATCAACTCGGTACATTGGATAATAAATTTCTTCAACTCTCTCCTCGTTATCGTGTATCTTGTTTGTGCTATTTCTTTTTTACAAAAATATCAATGACAGCAGAAAATTTTCTGTTGAATTGGAATCACACTACTGTCGATCCATCTTTGTCTGATAGCATCTCAACACCTTTTTCCTTAAATCATGTGTGACACTTAAAAGCGATAGATCTATATGGCACCTTGATTTTTCCTATACCTGGTGCACAGTATATCAGAGAAATAGTATGTAATATATTTTATGGATTTTCATATATGTATATATATAGTACATCTTATATCGATACATGCAAAATACACAAATTTCACAGGTAGAGGAGCAACGTGTCCTCAATTTCTAAATATGTTACCATACGCTACATGACGATCGTAAAAAGTGTTATATCAAGTACCACGTAAACGTGATTTGCAAAATTCTCACAGAAGTTCAATACCAATATTACTTGAAAATAATTAGAATTGAATTTCAGCGATTTTAATTCCTCTATTTTTCTTGAGTGCCCACACTATTTGGTTTTGATAATAAAAAACAACCTAAAACCGTTAAAATATATTTCTTGAAATAGCCATTACTTTTACATCGTTCAATCGATTTTTCATTATCACCATCATATATTAGTATATCCTCATATTCGGTGCACTAATGGGTTGACAAAGGTAAATTATTCAGATGATAAATAGGTACTTTACTCCGTATAAAATTGCCAAGCAAAATTAATAATAATCGAAACAACCAACAGTAATAAGGATTTGCGAAAGGAAAAAAGAGATGAAAAAAAATTAATATACGAGTCTGGTAACTATCAAAAAGTCAGTATCGATTTGTATGTCCATTACAGTTGCCTATATCAAAGTATGAACAATGCAGCAACCTAAAGCTTACTTTTCAAACCGTAAACCCTGCACCGTTCCACTAAATCGTCGTTTATTCGCCTATCACGAGCAATATCAACAGATTCATATTTTTGTACGTACACAAAAGCCATACACGAACAAAATAATGACACTTATTGCATGAATATACTTTATATATAATATAACGTGTATATATATCAACAGCTGTCAGTATTTATAATAATGTATTAATAGCGTGTTTATGTATAATTCGTATCACCAATTCATCAACTATTATTGATTTCATCCCCACGTATAACATGTGTAAGAAAATCATGACCTGCATGAAAATTCTCATATTAGAATCTCAGGGTATACTTAATCTTGAAAAAAATATAACTTCTACAGATCGTTGAATTCTTTAGCTTTAGAAGGATCGTATTTTTAAAATCATATTAATAATTCGTTTAACGAGTAACATAATGACACGTATGAGTCAAGTGTATACAATTTATGTACATTGAATATTTTATATGCTACACTTATTTGATACAATGTGCGTTCGACATAAGATTGACATTAAATGAGAAATTAATTGACCTTATCTATGGTATAAAAATGTTTGGTAATCAGAATGAAAGATATTACCATAATCCACCTTGTCGTTTCTCATTTATTACCAACGAAGGTTGCGCCTTTTTTTGCTACCCCTGACAGAACCTTTCGGAACGAACCTCCATAAACCAAGAAGTATCAATAATTTATATTTACTTCATCATGGAATAATGTTCCAGAATACTTAATACATCACATTCATATATAACGATATGTTTAACGTTTCATGACCGATAACTTTACTGCTGTCTATATCACCACAAAATTCGTTAACGTAACCCCGTTTATATGTACACGTGTTCCTAAAGCGATAAAAAGTTGTCTCGATTTACCATCCTTGACAATTTAGATAACAGTGTTACCAATCTCACACCGAGTATAGGTAACGTTAACACGTATTATAGGGTGGAAAGTGTTCTCGTTATTCGCAATAGTAATTTTGTCCCCGTTTGCATGCTAAATAGTGAGATATAATATCCGATGGTCATGTAAAGAGAAAGAAGAAGAAAAAGTCACTTTAAAGATAAAAAGTCACTAGTACTCCCGGAAATAGTTTTTTTTTCTTTTTATTATCTCCAAATTTAAATCACGTACCTACATTAACACATAACAATGACCATTAAAGATCGCATGACTCATGACGAGCTGACAACTTGACGAGCAAACAAATCATTCAACTTTACCTTTTCACACAAACACGTATCAGATAGTTTATTAACTTGTTCCTAGGAAAATTAATTAGCATCGGGACGGTTGGCTAATAAGGCAATCGTCAAAACACGCGGTCTTATATCCACGATCAGCCGGAGTGATTTTAATTGAGAAATTGCCAAGCAATCTCATCGAGTAAAGAATATAGAGTGGCGAATCCATCAAATGGTTATACGTAAATGAAATTTGTAATAGGTGATTTCCTCTAAAACAATCAGTCAATGTCCTGCTAAAAGTTCATAGCACAGCAGCAAGGGAGCAGCTGCGCGGCGACTGCCGTATAAATTTAAAGCGGAGTAACAGTTTTCCGCTTTTCTCGGCTCGCAGGAAAAAGTTAAAAGACAGAAAGATAAGGAAAAGAAAAATTAGGAAAAAAAGAGTAATCTGCACGATGAATAGTTATTCTAGAAAATCCCCTACCCTGTACACGTACACTATGCAATACAGTAACGTACTATTTACTATGACGGTATCTCTGGATACTTTTGGATAGCGCTATTTTTTATCGAAAAATACGAAAACGATTTATCAGGACTGTGCGTTGAAGGGCGCAGGCCTTTTGGCGATGTCCTGGCTAAGGGTGAACCTCGTGTCCGACAGGGCAACACCTTATTGTCGAACGAAAGTCTGCACGCGATCGGGACGGTCTACCCTTTCTGTAGGGGTTGCTGCTGGCAATCATTCGGGCAATCAATACAAACACGCACAATACAAGTATATACCCAGTGTTAAAATTTTTTTACGTAATACTAACGCAGTCTATTGGCTCAAGTAACAAATTACCAAACCCTAATTTAAATAAAAATCAATGAGAAATGACAACCTATTATAACAAAAAAAATAGTGGATTTATTTTTTTACCCCTTTATAGCTCGTGCTAATCGTTCTTAGTATAATCGTCATACTCAGGGTATACATGGCTTATCATGACACTCATTAACTATGCGGTTATGTACGTCAGTTACAAAAGGCTATACGTATATGTAGATATATTACTCTCAACAGTTGGTAATAAGTTTTCATGTTACTGTTCGCTTATAAGCATGACAAGCTCTGAATGACTTTTCTTGCTGGTCCGTGAAAGCTGACGCGACGGTATGTCCTTTTGTAATGCGTACAAGTTACTATTGAACGGCTTATCCATTTGTTATCGAAATAGCGATTCATCCTTCGTTTATGTCATCGTACCTGTGTTGTTGATTCTCAGGATAAGGACTAATGGTGGGTGCTCGTGAATCTTGCACGAACGTTATAGTCCTAAGTAGGTAGGTAGGCAGGCAGGCAGACAGGAAGGTAGATAGGTAGGTGGGCAGTCAGGCAGACCGGAAGTGAGAATGGGTGCCTATGCTAACAAGTTTCTAAACCTTGAAGCCGTGGGTATAAACTGGCACAGTTGTATGTTAATTCGGTTGGTCTCTACAGCAGACATAGGGAATTAGGATCTACATTGGTTCTCTCTGAGGGTTTCAGGGACCCTACGGCTTCAATGTGGACCCGATGACAGGATACGTCACTTTTCGATGGACAACAGGGACTGAAACTATTTCATTATAATACGTGTACTGTTATACGTATATAGGGTGGTACCGATATATACGTTATTGTTTGAACTAGTTGGTGAAGCATTGACGTGACTGAACTGTGTACAAGTACCTTTTCTAACATTCTGGCTAATTGAAAATATAATGGTACACTGTACCAAGTTGTAATTGCAGTTGGTGTGTTTTCATCGAAGTTATTTAACCCGGGCAACTTTTCGTTATATTTGTCTTGCTTTCGAGGGGGGTAGTAGGGGGAAGGAGATTCGTCAAAATATGAAAGGGGGGATACGCACTACATTTTGGCTTATCGTAAAAAGTTTACGGTACATTAAGAACGAAAACTATTGTAGTTCAGTTTTGTTCGTTTTTAATTTTTTTATATAGTTTTTTTTAGCTAATCGATGGCCAGTCTCCTCATCCTCCTCTTCCTCTGCAGGTTAAACTTTGACTGAAGGTGAAAAAACGGACCGTTAGTAGATTTGTTCAATCCTGACAGATATTCGTTATCTTGGTGGTAGATACAGTTATCGTCAAATCACGCACATAAACGCTCATGTCACGACGGTCACATCGCTGCCTAATAAGGATTCACGATTATTACCAGACACATCGGTAATAAACGACTCGTAAAACTGTGTGGTAAAATAGAATGTTGAAGAATTGAAGACTTAGATTATTGCCTGGTAAATGGACTGTAAAATATAAAGCAGTGACTTTAGTTTGTCGTAAAATTTCAATGGCATTCTTATACCCCAGAAATCATACGTACTTCTGCTGGAGTATACAATAGCACGTTTTGATTAGCCATATATGTAATTTTTGGTTATTTTTGCAAATTTCAAACGCTAATTTTTCTGGGTTATATATTTTTTATTTTTTCCCCCAATTATACCTAACGAACTCGAAGTAGACAGTCCCTCGAGAGATTTTGAATTCTCATTAGGTCAGTAACTTTGCATTTTGATCTTAATAATTTTTATTAACTCTTTTTTCCTTATCTCTCCCGCAGCGCTGATGCAATTTTGCCAACTGTCGTCGCGTTACGTTGAAAATCCTCGGGGAAGAAAAACAAAAGTGTAATAAAGTCACATGGCTATTCCTGCTGAATCTAATTTATGCGAGTCAGCAACTTGGCGCTTTGCATTTATACATAAAACATGTTTGACCCTGAGGTACTTTCTAGATACTTGCTATCAACAAAATTATACTAATAATTAGATCTATGGTGTTAATATTATCAGTTTGGAATATGTGAATTCGCAGTAGAGATATTTCATACAGAATAGTTATTTTCTTAAGACTTCCCATTAAAGCATTGGAATTACTTTTTATACATCTCATCCGACATTTCGTTCCATTTCATGCACCAACCTAGGAAAACTAACGTAGGTTGGTATACTTTCCCATGTATTGCAGCCCGAGTGCTACAATACCTCAGGGAAATACAGAGATGTTCCGATACCAATCGTACGTTTTCCATCTAGCTATGCTTTTTTCGCCATTCTCCTGGAACCTGTTGCAAAAAGAGGAGCAACAAGTCGAGAGGTCAGGAGTGCCCCCTTGCTCTCGCAAAACGTTCAGAGTCCGAGAAGGCTATGGGGTCGAATAGAGCCAGTGAATTTCCGCGAGGTTTCCGTCAGCCATTTCCGGTCGCTACTTCCGCTCACAAAATGTTGAGATGGCACTAAATAACGGGAGATATAGTTTGCAGTGAGAAATTTCGAAAATTATTACACAGTACTATAGTGCCACCTACTACAGTGTTCGAGAAATTGCTCGTGATATAAATTTTCCAGAAATTTAATTTCCCAACGATACGATCATCCATTTCGTCACTCGAGTACTGAAGAAACAGTGGCGGACTTTAACTATGGGAAATGTAGGACAAAATGATACTTTTAATTCTTAAATGTTATCCAACCCTCGTGCTAAGTTGCACCACGTAATACCGTAAGCTCGAGAATACCATAAAGCCGCCGGCTTCATTGGTCGTAAGGAAGCTTTACGAGTTGTGAAAATCTACGAAGCTAAGGCGAGTATAAATGGCGACAAGAAAATCGAGGAAAAAAATTACTTTTCACACGTATTCTAGAAACGCGTGCACCACGTATCTTCGCTTTAATCTTTATTTTATTGTTTGTCCTTTCTTTTCATACTCTGGATAGACGAAATTCTTTGTTCGCAGAAAAGCATCCTTCCGCGAGGAATATCGCTTTTCATAATTTCCTGAAATCCTCGAGCAATTTCTTTAATAGAATTTCCTTGTCGCATTTTTACTCTAATGGAACTTGAAAGCGTCCGACTTTACGTTAAGCGTAGCCAATAGGCGAATGACGCACGACATCGCTACGTGTAGTGTAATAATAATTTTTGCAAATTACGACTAAATTACATGAAGTCTGTACAACCTGAGGCTACTAAGTACTGTCTGTCGATAAAAGAATCGTGCAATTTGGCACTGCTCCCTGGAGGATACTAGTGCTCAACGACCTTGATAAAAAAACGGTAACCCTTGCGCTCGACCCGTATACCCAAATTCAGAAATCACTTTTGTGAGAGGATAATTAAAAACACGTAAAAATAGACCGTGAAACACGTGCATTATAATCAAATGAATGATACATTACAAGAATAATTAAAATTATTTATGCCTTTTGGATTCGATACAAAATTTTACAAATTTTCCCATGTGTAGTATAATTCGAGTACAAATTACGCTGGCTGGTAACAACAAAACCAATCAATATTTTATCTGTGCCAGTTATTTTTTTTCTTCAGCATCCTTTAGTACGTGTGACCTAACAAGTCACTACGGTGTTGCACATATGTATACAGTACACATATGATACTTTGGATAATTAAAAACCATCCATTGTCGTTCTACAAGAAAAATGTGCTTTTTTGTAACAGAACAAATACAATAAAATACTCGAGTCACGCACGGCTTTTTTGTACAGTCCTTGAAATACATATATACCAAAAGAAAAAAAATTCATATTTCAGTGTAAGGCCATGCATATATATACTTGGAAACCTCATGAGGAGGCACGTGTGGCTTGCTAGAAATTTCAATGTTTTAGATCTGTCAAAAGAAAGAACACATTACTCGTAAACACTAATCCGGCAAAAGTAAATCAGTTTGATTCATACATGAAAATGATTTCCTCCACATACAAATACACTCGCCTATCTATCCCCAGGGTGTTTTCCGTAATTTTAGTTTCCATCTCACACAGCCGGTACATGTGCTAGATATTCGACCTATAACCACAGCCGGGTAGTTCAGAGTTGAGAAATCGATGGGAATCGCAGGATTTTCACAGAACGCAAGTAAAAGGCCGCTAGCCAAACTGTGAATTTTTCTCGTGATTGCAGTGGTTACTGGCTACGTGCCAGTCGTGGTAGCATGATCTACATATGGTCTGTCTTTTCCCTGGCCATACGTTATGCATATAAAGGGACGGAGAAATCTTTCTCACTTTTTCCCGAATGGTACAAATGTCATTTTATATAGATTATAATTTTTTATTTCCTTTCATTTCCCATATATCCATTAATTCGAACACTCTTGAATTACTAGATTTTCATTCTGACTGTACGCAAGAAGCGTTTACTATTTTTAGTAATACTCGTTCAATTCGTGGAATGTCCTATTGAAATCTAGTCTTGCACGATAACCATGCCTATCTTGTGATGGTACATTGCATCAGGAATGTTCTGCATTTCAAGTCTGTTTGAATGACCATTGATATACATGGTGGCTTATAGGTATAACCTACTAGCCACGTTATTCTATGCACCGTACCAGTTCTCCTACTTACATACCGTGTTAATTCCGCTTACCTATAATATGCATTTCCTACGACTATGGCTATTCAGAGATTCGAACTAGCACTCTATATATAATTTAAGAGCTTCCGCACTGGGGCGAACAAGTTTTTTTTATCCGCTCTATATCCGACCCAAAGTTTTTATTATTGAAAATCGATTCGCGATTGGACATTTAAGAAAAGTTAAACGTTGGGCTAACTAAATATAATCACGTTATAAATATAGTCATTGGATAGAACGATAGTTCGAATTTCTCCGTAATTTTCTCATTTTCCTATACTCATCTAAGCCAATGGAACCGTCAATAATATCGGTAGTTTCTAATTTCTATTTTCTGATTGATTCTTATCATGCAGTCCTGCAGTAGAAATACTCTTTATTTGATTAAACATTCTACCAGATTTTAATTAGCTGTTCAATACTTACATAAATTTTCTCTGTCTAATAAAAAACTAATTACACAATACCTTAAGAAATTTGTTATATGAATTTAGCACGTATCTCGATTCTACAAAAATATAATTATGCACGTGATAGGAGTATGAACGTAAATCTTCTGCGCCACTACACAGAGAAGTATAGGACATATATAAAAAAAAATTACAGGCAAAGTATACGAATCCGTATAAAGATGAAAAAAGAGAAATGGACGTAATATGAAAGAAAAAATGGCATCGTATACTCGAGCCAGTGGTTACACTACTTAAAAGCATATAGGTCAATGAGCATCGTACGTATGAAAAATCGAGAAAGAGCAATTTGCATGAAAATTTTCCATTCTTCGGTATCGTCAACATAAATTCGTTTTAAACAAAATGACAGCATTCAATGATTATGCATATATACTGTGATCGATAATTATGAACGCGAATAAAGAAAAATAATACCGGTAGTATTAACTCGAAGTCACAATAGTCAGAGGAATCCAGGACGGTATTATGTAAGAAAATCGGTAAATACGCGTTTCCTTGAAAATCACCTCACAAAGATTCGGGAACAGATATTCTAATAAATATAGAGTTACTTAAAACTACTGATAAGGTTTAGACAAAACTCGAAAAGCAGGCGCTCGCACGAACGGTAAGCGGACGAATGAATAGTTGCTCCCTTGATTGGCAGTGGTGGCGTTCCGATAGTTTCTTCGCCTGCCGCCGATTGGTCTGCGTCTGGGCCTTCTAGGGTGACTGTACTGATTTCGGGACCCATGGTATCGCGCGAAGTTTGAATCACGGGAGGTTCTCTCGCCGGTTCTTTATTGGGTTCGCTTGCCCGCCGTGCCGAGTTTAACAAAGATACAAACAAAATATAATTAATTAATCTATTTTTCGAACTCATTAGTGACCCTGGAGTGTCGATTGTCCGTACGAGTGCCTTGCGGTACGAGACGTAAATTCGTCTCGTAACATCAAAACGGCATCCTGCCCATAGTGGCGGGACATGCAAAATGTAACGTCACTGTACATTTATATAGAGAGATCAATATTCAATCGGCGATTATCATTTAGAAGAATGATAACAGTCGAGCCAGAAAGGACGAGTCATTCAGAGCTTGAATAACGAACGGCCTAATTTGTTCGAATGAATCTTGCCTCGCTTAATCCTGAATGACGATAAGCCAGGTACCGGGATTAATATATTGGCGATGATCAGGAATCATTCAAGCAGCAACCAAGCACATTTCGACTCGTGGTAGAAATAAAAGAAAAGCAACCCTTGTCTTTTCTGCCATAGCAGGAACTCAAGCGAGTGCCATGGCCGCCATGCTTAATGCGGCACGAGAGTGTGACGTCACTGGGCCACACACGTAAACCAGCTTACGTATAAAATATCAATATTTTTCTCCGCCAGTTGCGAACCAGTTCACATGCCCGACCCCAACAGTCGGCCGTAATTCGTTTCCTGGGCGTTTGCGAAAATTCTCTTAGGACCTCCGAGAAATCCCCTGTCCCAGGTGTACGTAGCTCATATCCATAGAAGGCACCTGGTACATCTAGGGATAAGTGCACGAGCACTCACCCAAGTGCATTCCTGTTTGAGAAGACAGAAACGTCTCGACAGTGGCGCCACTAAGCTCGTGAACGATATGAATATTCTGATTGTTCGTATTTCTTGGGAACATATGTGTCCATGCACGCGATAGATCTCACGTAAACTTCTCGCAAATGCCCTTGATGTCTTCTCATTCATCCTTTAATTCGATAAACTGTACATTTTTATACGGTACTTATAACACACTGTGTATAGAGTTTTGCAAGGACGTATATGACGCTCTTATATTTTTCTTTTTTTACGCAGAGCACGCAACCGTATGCCGTTGCATATTGTCTCAATTCGAATAACTTTTCACTGCGAATCATATTTCTGCATTGCGTTTTTCGTATCGTTCTTAGCAATCAAATTTTTTAAATGAATATCAAAAAGCAACTATACACAAATAAATATATATTTGCGTATCTGCTTATCTGTAATAAATGACCTTTGTATTGAGGCTTGCATTCGATCAATAACATTTAATCTTGTATATGCGCTTTACATCGCTGATACGCATCGTTACACATCAGTACATTTTCATGGATAAATTGACGGATATGCAGGCACTTTTTTTTTATAATTTCGAAAATAAAAAAGGTAAATACACTATAATCATACGACGAGTAATAAATTTTTTAGTTACGAATCAGCTATTATTTATCCATAAAAGGGGTGGATGCGGGTAAACACCCCCAATGTACAGTGTATACCTCATTAGATTTTTACGATATTCAAATAGATAATGCAGAATACATATTCGGTAAAATATTCCTGAAATTTTATCGATCGCTGCGACAGAAGTAACATCCGCAATGGACGATCCTACCACAGACTGTCTCACGCATTGGAAACAGTCCGGAATATCCGTTGAATATCGATCGAGCATTATAAATATCTTAGTAGAATTTCTCGCCCTACCGTATACACTCTACTGTATACTCAGCAAGGCTGTAAGGGAAAGAAGAAGACTTCCCAGCACCGATCTCGATAGTCTTTTTACTGCGTATAATTCCAGCGCAGTGCACCAAAAGACCATAAGATTGCTGTGCTGTTCTTGCCTTAAATAATTAAGGTCTTTCAGCCGTAAGGTGGATGTGGATTCTTCCAGATTTGGTAGACGCGTAGGCACCTTCGTTTCTCAAGTCGATTCGTCCCCGTTAAATCTTAATGAATTAAGAGATACAACGTGGCCACGTAGAAGCTCTTTCGTTTAAGATATAACCGAACAAACAGCGTGTCCCATTTATACGTCGTACAAATTGCCAATTTTTAAAAACATATTACATCCATGTTAAAATCGAATTTACATTGCCAGATATCTACTGTAGTAGGTAAACACGTATATGTCCTATACTACATAACCTCCATAGTTTCATTTTCCAGAAAGGTTTTGTTTGCAACGGATACATAGATTTGTCAGCAGATAATGCATTCCTACCTCTTTTACTTCCTTGCCCCAGCATTACACAGACCTTTTGATAAATTGCGATCGTACCCAATTTCACCGATCCAAGCCTTGCTCGTGTTAACCAGAACTTTGCCCCCGAACCCGTCATAACAACAAAACGTTTTATTCGGTGCATCCGGGTTCTAGGATTTTACGAGTTAACGTCCGTCGCTAGAAATATATATGTAGGAACATCAACAATACTTCAATTGTTCTTTTGATCAATGGCATTCCAGTTTTATCCTTGCGAATTTTTTTATTCAACATTTATTTTCTATCTACGTGGTCGACAGTGCATTTCTCACGTACTGAAATGAACTAGCGCCTAACCTCAACTCGAATTTCGAGAAATCAAATCGTTATTTGCAGATGCTTCTCCTTCTTGTAATGGATCGGTGTTTGCCAAAGGGTGGTCGACTGTCCGTCTCTCACTGCTCCCGAGACTTAGGTGACTCCCGAGGGTGTCAGGAATGCCGAGCTCGAGTAAACCAGGGGGTCTCTCCTGATTGACTTATACAAGCTTCCGTCATGACGACACGCCTCTCTACGCCAAGACGTTCGACGTTTGGTATTCGCCTCCTTTTGGCTGTGAGATATTGTCACGATGTCACTAGCTAACACTACCACGCCCTTCCGCACACTTAAAACAGAATTTCTCTTCCTTGCTATGCCTTAACAAAAAGATCTCACAGTCTTATGGTGAAACTCAATTCGTGTTAAGTGTTCGTTCGAACGAACCATTTCGTCGGCTGGTTTACCATAAGCGAAGAAACCATTTTGAAAATAATATTCTTCTATAGTAATAGTATATTCGTAGTACATGGTGAGCTTGCAAATGTATATTGCGCAATATCCTCTCTGAGGAATATACACAAGTAGTGTGCGCATATTGTATATGTATATATATAATATGAAAGTGGTCCTCTCGAGGATGCCAACCGCATACTAGAGTATTTCTTTAAACAAAAAAAAAGAAGAACGCTTATCTCGCGAACTCTCCATTTCAACGAAGCGTAACACATATTGGAACTGATCCAATTAACAAAATATCGTGCTAACCCAACATGGAACGACGTGGTGGTTTTACACTAAGCTTTGTTCTTATTCTGTTACTTTTCGATGAAACAACTATAATCATGTAGATCGTTCGGGTCGTGTTGTTGCTAACGATAAAATTGAGGTTAGGTGTTCTTTTTTATATCTTCTATATTTCACCCTAGTTGTCTGATGCTTTCCTTTTCAAATCGAATCCTATCATCGATACCACCTTATCCCGACTTTCAGCTCAATTCGCTTGATTCAACCCCCTTCGACAATTTTATCTTTCACCCTCTCCTTGTGTTACCCTTACGTGTTCCTTTCGGCTTTCCGCATATTTGCGACGTCTATATTTGCTCGTGTAACGAGACTGGTATATTTACTGATAGCTGCTGAAGTGGATAGGTCTACCTAGCATGAGGAACTATTATATCTTATATTGCGAAGTAAAAGAAACAATTTATTAGCGTGGGTTGCTTAATTTTTTTATCGGTGAAATGTTTTCCATCGTATGTAAAATCAGTTAGGGATTTGATTGCGAATTGAATTTTCTTTGCGAAAATCCTACCCTTCGGCTACGTGAATACAAATGATTTCTCGTGTTCTTTATATTTCTTTTTAGTCATCTGACTCTATTATATTATGGGAATCTTTTGTTTTCCTTTACTGCTTTCAAAGGATACAGAGCGTATCGATATGATCAAATGATTCTTGGATAGTCTTCGAGGCAGTAAGATCAGGGGTGAATTAAAACGGGTACTTGTAAAATCAGAAAATCATTTTTTTAAATATTTTTTACGTATGATAAATTTATGAAAATATATTAATTTTTTTAAATGATATTCTATATAATTTCCTCATTCTGGCTTATGGATTCAGATGTTTAAGCAGCACAGAATCCCGGAGCTCATTGTGCATCGCAACAGTATAGTGAAACACTGTTGAGAATGTAGGTTAAGCTCGTCCAATGTTACTGGGACAGTCGTAGGAGAAAGAAAAAAAAAAAAGTAAAAATACAGCACGTTATTTCCGGCAGTTTTCGATACGGATGTCGCTTGATTTTTAGCTTCGCCGTGAAGTCGCCAGTCGTCGTGTAACTACGAGAACGGCGACTAGAAAGACGTCTAAAATGCTACTTTGAAAGGTCGGAGGTCAGCACCGTCGCACAGTCTACTGCTGCTTGCTGAAATATTTAAACGTCCCTTTACGAACACTTGCCAATGTTTACCTCTTTCACCAAAGCTAAAGATAAAGACAAAATGGAAACTAGAACTCAAGACGGCGCAAAGTCTAAAGGAACTCCGGACGATTGTCACGGCAAACCTGAAGACCTATACCTGGAAAACGTTTAACCGGTATTTACCGCGTCTAGAAAGCCCAAGTCAAATCGGTGCATACCGCATTAACAAAATCGCAAAAGTGGCAAATATCCAGTCTAAAATATTCGCAATTTTTACCAATGCCATTTATGCATATACATATTATACTCAATGACACGAAATCGATATTTATGTTTCCGCCAGGTCGGAATCGGCCGATTTATGAATGAAGACCGTCAACGTTATAAATATCGATAAACCATCGACTAATTGGAAACCATGTGTGACTCGTTTTGCAAAAATATAGATCGACAACAATACCAATTATCGCGACCGTGATAACGATTAGACTTGGATAAACTGTATAACTCAGGTAAACTGTGTCAGTAGGCGCAGTGCGGTAACACGCACATTTCTGCAGTCACATTTACATCGCGGTTGCGGCCAATACCTAACGATATATTATCATCTTCTTGACGTACATAACAGTTGCACTTTGACCTATATAAAATGTATACTTGAAATATATATATAATACATTTAACAAGTGTTCTAATCCCTGGCAATAAATATACCACCATGCAAATTATGCAGTTGCGTATAATTTTGTAAAGTATACCGCATTCAAAGAATAATTTGGCAAGTGGACACGCTCATCTCTATCCCCATTTTTTTCCATTTTTTTTGGCACTTCGTGACGTCTGTCTCAACGAGAATCATAACTCTTCGTATCTTTAGCGAAAAATAGGCGTTGTTGTTGTGATCGTAACGTGGTCCCGTAAAAAAAAATCAACCCAAACATCGTTAATGGAAAGTGCTTTGATCGATTCTAAAGATACGTACGTTTACACATCAAGCTATGAGTTATCAATTCATCAATTGAATCGACGTAATTCTCGTTCAGATAAATACGGAAATTACCTTCTATCTCATAATTATTTATCAGAGAATTTATCAAAAGTTACCCGCATCATCTCGACACGTGAGTAGTAACCGCATACGTCTAGCCTGGACGAATTTCTCATCCTAATCCCATGTAACATATAAACCATAACGTACAGTTCAGGGTAGACAACTTTAAATAAATGAAAATCCAGTCCTACCTTGGTGGAAAATTATAACTGACGTCAAGTATACTGCAAACGTTATCCTGGCTAAACAGTTTCCAGCTCGTTTCGCTTGCCACTAATTGCTACGAAATTTTCGAACGCAGTGACTTACCCACTGCTAACTACGTGACGTGAGATACGTCACGTAATATTATAAATAAAAAGCGGTTTTTTTTTTAAAAAGTCTTGAAAATCCAAGTCGAGCCGTGAACGATTCTTAAGACTTTTTGGTTAAAGAGCGACTCTTACCGACGTTGCAATGCAGGAACGCGCAATTTAATGTTCTGGCACAAAATTCATTTCTTAGAGGTTGATTGCACTTAATGCTTCAGATTTAATTGAACGAATATAGGTCAGATTCGACGGTGGCGACGCCAAGTGGTTCTATCTCGAGACCAAGACCCGATAATGCAAATGCGATCATCATTGGTTGCTCCGTTAGATTATTAGCTGCAATTAGCATCCAGATATAATCGATTGCGCGTAATGTTTGGATCTATATACATGTGGTTCAGGCGAATTTCTATTCAGGTACCATCCTTATATCACATAGCTGTATGCATGAATTTTATGAATCCTGTACCTTTTCATTGCCTCATTATCAACTAGTGGGTAATCCTGCACTTGGTGGGGTATTCAGAAGTTTTTGGAATTTTCAATCGCATAGCTACGGACCGCGTACTGCAATCTATTTCTGTGGTCTGGTAATGTGTGCAATCCAACTGACATTCCAGCAGTGGCTTTAATATCAATTTTGTTACATTTAACTTTTTATCGCAGTACTGAATCGCGTTAATCATGCAAAACACATACCAGTATGGTAAGGTTTTAATAATTTTTTTGCATCGTTCATATATAATTAAAATTTTTCAACTTTAGGAAAATATATTTATTATTATTATCATCATCATTATTAGAGGCATATTCAAATTACTACTGTGTTTACTAACGGGTAGCGCTTGGTAATAGTGTTTCGAGTTACTGTGTAAACCAAGTTGCAATTACTGCCACGAATTAATATGAAATTTGTACTTTCCTTAATCATAGATTTTCGCCCGTGCTGAAATTATCGCTACTTGCTCTGACTATTATTGACACTGTGTAATCATTCAAGAGAACAGTCTGTACTAACTTACTACGTATACAGTATTTCCTGTCTGATAGTTCTAATATAATTTACCAACTGTATTCGACAAATCGTTTCTACTAATAACAGAATTTTCAATTGTATATTATCACAATCTATTAATCGCATATCATAAAGTGATCGGGTAAAATTCGTAACTCTAGAATCGAGCAGCTTTTAACCGGAAATAGTTCAAGGAAGTCTGACGTTGAGGGTAACAGAGGAAATGATCGATTTTACTATTGTCAAGTATATACGTATATATACCTCTTATACGTTAAGAACTTCATTCCTGAACTCCTTATATGAGTACTAATCTTTCTGTACCGTTCAAATGAAAAAAGGCAGACACATTCTGACAAACGTCGCAACCCGATAAACACATAACCTTCAAAATGCGTTTTCACATTATCCAAGAGTCTATCGAGTTTCTGGAAAATTGCGTGACCACGCTCAATAAAATTCTCTACACTCCTTTGAACGCTCACAAGCAATACGGAACGAATTTCCATCATTTTATTGTGGACGTGGCACCAATAGACTGGCTCTTTTCCATGAAGGTCTTTTCAAACACGTATGACGTATATCACATATATATATATATATATGCACACACACGCGGCAACCCTTACATCATGGTTTCTATTCGCATGTGACATATGATGGAAAAGCATGTACCCTCAGTTAATATTGTATAGCATACTATTACATATGTCGTCCATAAGTACACGACATACTTCACAGACGATTTATATCTAATGTGCTTCGAGTTATAAAATGAAGCTATTAGAGAGAATTTTCCTCGTAAACTAAAAAAAAAAAATTTACTCCCTATGTACCCCACTGTGATCCTCTTTATCTATGAAGGCGTTGAAATATATCAGAGGAGTTTTCGTGCTTCTTTGTTGGAAATTGTTGAAAACGTTGAAGGGTTTCTTGGAACGTTTTCTTGGGAATGAACCCGCAGGTATATCTACGATATCGCATGTCGCGCTTAATGGAATTCTCCTTACTTGGAAATTTTACCTACGCCCTCGCACAATGACACGAAGAGTTTCATGCGACTATATACATACATGGTATACGTAATATATCGAATTTAAATAAATGTTTCAAATCGTGATAAGTCGTGTTGTTCGATAAAATGCAGTCTTTTGAGCTGTTTTGAAATAGCCGCAATGTATTAAGTGTATATTGTACTCTATAAGCCATTCTACTTAAAGTCAGCCTTATGCATCTTAGTAGAAAACAAGTTTCCTTCGAGAGTTGTTCTTGTACTTCCCCAAATTATATTTCCTTTTGGAGAAATAGAATTGCAAAACGTTAATACCTCGGTACGATTTCGTTTGCCATTTATGAAAATACCAAAAGATAATAGCACTCTTGCGCGTCCTCGTATGCACTTGAAGATGCGAATGCACTTGTGCTGGAGTATATATTGAAATACAGAATTTCAAAATTTACCTAGAGTTCACTATGGGTATATTTAACAGTGCACGTTCGTCTGTCAACACTCAACGTTATCTCGTATATTTACAGATTCAATTGAATGAAACAAATATACCGTGTGTCAATAATAATTTAATTACATTTTTATCATATTTTTGTTTATTTAACTCAATCTACGATCTCGATATCATAATCCCTACGTGTATCAAGACAATTATGTTTGATATGTTGATATGTAGTATAGCGTATATAGCCTAAGGGCATTTTTTTGTATCCCTAAGACAGTTTACATACATACGAAAGATTCGTAAGTAATCTAGAGACATGTGGAGACATAGTAATTAATGGCCGCAAGGAAAAATAAAGCACTAATGAGTAATATTTTTAATAAGAAAGAAAAAGACAAGTTATAAGCCATGATGTACTTCGCGATTTTTTTTTTACTTTATCTCTTATCTTCCTCGCTCTTTCAGCAGGTTACGAATCCTGACCCGAATTAATCTGGATATAACGTATGAAATATTTTACGTAACACCCTTTCATGGAATTCATAAGCCCCTCGACCAAGAGTCTACAATGGAAACATAATGAAAGATTTAGTAATCCTCTTTTCGCTCAAGTAGCGATGCACGAAGCAAAGAAAGGCTACGCGGTTGTTAAATCCTACAGGCAGCAACTTTTCTCATTCTTTCTATCTTTATCTCACTGGCTCCTCGTGGGCTTCAACATTCTGTTAGTCCGCAGCATCCGCGTCCTACTGCTGGCTCTGAATCGTCTATACCGGATTCGGTGGTTTTTCCATCTCTCTTTTTTACTGAAAACTCCGAGAAATCTGTATAGCACAGCAGCTGTCTATAGACAATAGGTAAAACGATAGTCATGGAAAAACTTTTTTTTTGCAGATACATGGATTTTTTTCTCTATATTTCTTCGGTTTCATAACAAGGATAAAAAAATAATATCGTAACATACCGGAAGTGACATCAGGTCAACGCAATATAGCGCGTCCGAAAGTCAACAGCAGTCGGTATACGAAGGATTGATATCTAAGTAAAGTGGGGCTATTTTTGATCGAACGCTTCTTTTTCTGGGGTACCTATAGTGTGTCTGCGCTGGCTATTGATTAATCGACCATCTTTCACGTTTTTTTTAGGTGAAATGTACTCAATGATCATCGAGCACTTCGTGTAGTAAATAGAGAACGCTATGGCAGCTTTATATATAATTCTATGGCGGTAAATAATTCTAGCATTCAGGTATTCAGTGTATAAACTCATTATACGTATGTATCCTTTCAGCCGGTAGTAATGACTACCATGCGCCTCTAAATACAGATCCGATGTTTTCAGCTTATTGCAGATGTATGCAAGTACTCTTTATTATAGACCGCGGTCTTAAACGGCTTTGGCACGCAAGAACTCTTTCCATTGGGTAATATAATGCACGGAACACAAGCGAAATCGAATAATTTCGATTTACAGGAAGAAGAAACAATTAAAGAAAATGTCATAAATAAATTGTATAGGGATCACTTAGGCATTGTTATATATATAATAGACTGTATAACTCAGACCTTCGGGAGTTTAGCCTTATATATTATGTAGGAGAAATAACGAGCTAAGAAAATAATTAAGATCAATGAATGACATATAATAGTAAATTGATCCACCTACCTCGTCATATATAAAATTGTCAATTTCTTCGAGCGGCCTGCCGTATAAATCGGTTGGGAACGGTTCAAATTTATTTGGAAGCACCGCCCCGTCCTCCACCGAAGTTTTTCTTCGTGGCTGAAACCCGTACTCCCTCACCAATTGTACAGTCCTATTCTCAAGCCTGTCTAGACTCTCCTTGGTAAAGGGTTTAACCGTCTGCTTGCCTCCCTTAGCGCCAGGTGTTTTAGAGCCAGGGGATTTGTTCTCAACGTTAAGATTTCCCGCACTGAGATTGTCTGAAGTGGCAGGTTGAGGAGTGCCGATGATATCCGGTTGTATCTCAGCACTTCCGGAATCGCCGGTACCGGAATCGGCTGAGGTACCAGCGGTGCCAGCCAATGGAGGTCGTAGCCTGGTACTATCCTGCGCTTTAGGCGTGATCCTCTTTTGAGGTGACTCCTCGGTAACCCTCTCTTGCCCGAGGCTATTCTTTTTCGGTACAGGTGTCTGCGGAGTGGTATCCGGTGGGCTGAGGAAACCTTCCATTCGACTGGACTCGTTCGATTCGGGCCTGAGGGTAGTCTGGGTCTCGTAAGTGACGAAACCAGGTATGACGTCGCCGGAAGGTCTGGAGTCGCCATATTGTAGGCTACCGTAGGATCTGCCAGAACATCGCGGGAAGAGCGGCGACAGGGAATCCGTATACTCGTATTCCGGTGGACTCAATCCAGCATAAGGTGGAGGCGATTTTCGGCTCTCCGTCGACTCTTCATCTCGAGTGGTGCGGTGGTACTCGGTCAAGTCTTCAGATCTTGTGGAGGGTGCGTCCTCGTGATCATCGGTGGTTCTTCTACGAGGACTCTCATCAGGATGCACACTGGTCTCCTTTGGTGAACATGTCGGAGAGTCCACTACGCGTCTCGAAAAACCATCGCCGTCCTGCGAGGATCTTGTCGATTCCACACCTATTAAGGAGGTCCTTGATGTCTCCTCCAGCCGTCTCGAAAATCCTGACGACTGAAGGACACTCTGCCTCGAGGATTCGTCGAATCTTCTTCCGGTGTCTCGATGCTTTCCGGACCCAGATCTTCTCGGAGGTTGCGGCGTCCTCGAGAGTCCCTGGAACCTCGGATGAACAACAAACTCAAACTCTCTACTTGTTCCTGGAAGATTTAAGCTCCTCTGGCTTCCGGTATCCTGTCTTCTACCGGGATCACCGCTCGGCCCGTAAATTCCTTCCTCCGCCAGGCTGTCCAACTCTTCCCTGCTGAGATTCTTCACGTAGAGTCCAGCTACCCTAGGACGATTCACGAACCCATTGTCCTCGGAACCGCTACTCGGGGGGCTGGGGGGTCCTTTACTCCCCTCGCCCCCGCCCCTCCGAGATGTCATTGGTATCTGTTATTCATCCTATGCGTTGCCTCACTCTTACACGCCATCTCTCTGTTTGCTCTCGTTCCACTTTTTTTAACTTCAGGTCCCGTGCCTCGCTTCCTCTCGAGGACAACGGTCACGACATCCTCTGAATATATCGCACATCCTGCACGTATACTCAGTGTCAGGTTATGGGTCCCTCTATCCCTGGAGATAAGTTCTTCGTTGGGGGGTCTTCCGCCTCAATGAGATGACATTAGCAATTCTGTTTGAGATTCGAGGTTAACTATTGATGCCGCGTTGTCGCTGACATTGGAGATACTCGTTAAGGGTTGGATGATGACAAGTGGATAAGTCTTGTCCACCTTGGTATTAAAAGGCGAGTTTCGATCTTGTAAAAATTGTCCTGGTTCCTTTTATTCTCCGCTTTGACACCCTCCACGACTTTGCTAGTGGGCACCGGTTATTCCACGTACAAGGGCCTCCATATTTTCTTTTACCTTATGTTTCTCGTCACCCTTTATTATTTTATTGCGCACGGTAATCCACTATTTGTCTTAAGATTTGTTCACTTTCGTAGTCTACTGATAGGGTAACGGTGATTAATTAAAGTCATTATGGCATTTTTTTTCTCTTCACTACCTAAAAGTCACAGTCATCGGATGAGCATATATTGAATTAAAATGAGAAACAAAGAGAAGGAAAAAGATTTTGCTGTATCTCAAAGTGGCAAATTCAGTTGCGTGGAAATGGAATCGCAAGCCGTGCTCCTCTTCCCAACTCGCGATCTTTATGGAGTTGTAATTTTGTGTTTGCTTCATTCCTTTCTCAACGGTACCAAGAATAATTTTCTTTCAGCTCATATGTATTTTTTGTATACTTCACATTTTCTGCTTTTCTCTTATGTTCTTTTTGTTATTCTCTTCCGCACTGCTTTCGCGATATTTTTTTATCCTTTCGAATGAGCGTTATCGCCACTCGCTCTTTCCCATTATTGGCTAGTTGCAAAAACAGTTTTGACGCAGCCAAATAGGAAACGTTAACGTGCTGTGAACTGGCTCTTCCGTTTCGTCGCCACAGTTGACGTCATCGTCGTCTCTTGCGTACAGCAATTGCGTTAATTACTAGTTTAGAACAATAATTAGCGATGCGCGGTGCGCATAGCCTCTTCCAAATGCAAGTCCCTAATGAGACTGGTTTAATTAAAAAGTAATTTTTTATTTTTCATACTTTTCAAATGTGGATGCTTACTGTCTTTAAGATTCTTTTTTGTGCTGTATTATCAATTGTTTCACCGTACACTAAGGAACACCCTTCTTACGTAGTCCTTTACTTCACCTATTCACAAAAATTAAGATGTTGGCACAGATGAATTTTTTTTGGTTTCATTCACTTCAGACAATGTAATTTTCGTATCCTACATCGAGCTCATTGATTAACCCGAATATTTGGAGATAACAAGAATCTGGCTGTAGCACTTGAAATTAATTCTACACGCCTCAAGACTTAGACACCTGGACCATTGGACTCCCATTGGCGCGATATTCTGATCTAATACAAAGTGTAATATAAATTCTGGTTTTTATTAATGGATATTATTTCTCTACATGAATGACGAGGAATAACGAATAAAAGTCCGGAATGGAAAAAGTTTCGAGAAAAATGCCCGATACCTTTGTCAATGTGAAATATTGGACAAAGATTGAATATTCAGAACTGCCTGATCGCTCCGCTTGAGATCTACCTTCCATTTCCTTCCTTTATCTTCAATAAGCCCAAGAAACCTCGCTACCAATGCAATATTCAAGCAGTGTCAAATATCACTAAATATATAAAGATCATAAATATTTCAAAGATATCTCCTTCGTAAATCATTTTTCTAATGAATCTCCATCAAAAAAAAATTTCATCCAGATACATACAATATAAATAATCACGAAACTATAAATCAATGATTCGCATACATCAGTATGCCAACTTCACTGTAAATATTTCACTGCACTTGGCAAACAACAAAGTTGAACTTTCCAACCTACATTGCTATCTCATAGTAAAACAAAAAGTATAGTTCCCCCCCAGAACCCAGATACCATTCAATATATCCAAGCTTCTTGGTAAAGAAGTTTTGCAAGAACACCATAAAAAATATTTCAATCGCGATTAACGATGTAAAATTATTAACTGATAAAACGCGAAGGGGTTGAGATTACGCGTAATCGCGATGGTGAGTGGAGTGCTCGCGTTCACCCTTCTCCTCAGGTTCACTATTTATCACGAAATCCCCGACGAAGGTTCTGCCTTTTACCATCGACTATACCAAAAGTCGTGCACCCTTAGGGCCCGGTACGCGCTCGAGAAGGGTTGAAATCACGGGCGTCTCTTTCGAGAGCTGTAGCGGCACTGTCCGAGAACGCGATTCGTAGGCGCGCGCGCGCGTATCGAACGACCAAGAGGCCACAGTCACACCACCCACCTGCACAGCCCTCAAAACCAGCCGTAACCACCCCCAGGAGTCGGTGAACAGAATATACCAAGAGTGGTGCTGCGAAGCAGATATCTACGGAGTTAATGTGTCCAGCAGTCGAACTAAAATGCCATCTGGAAGTAGATACTACGTCAGTACCTACCCTTAACCGTTGCTTCCGCAAATATTTTTCTGCTCATTTTCTAGGGGCTGACATGCGTTTCTATAACTGGGTAAGAAATAACAAGGGCTGACAGTCGCTTTATTCACTTTCATCTACGTACTCCTATAGTGTCCCTGTGTGCAGATGAGGTTGTCGGTAGACCGCAGATACGTCAGGCGTCTAAACTACCCTTGCTGGAACGTTCGGCAGGTGGATGAATCGGCTTAGCTATACGATGGGTAAGTGTGACGGATGACCGGTTTAACGTCGGCCTGATTAACGAAATTCTAGAGACAATTAGAGGTGTCTGATCCCTCGTTCATCGTAGATAGGTTGACATTTTTAATTAACCAGAAGAGCCCTTCACCTGATTAAGTAAATATATTATTTGCTCATAAAGCAGCTCGAGGTGCGCCAACGGTGTATTATAACAAGGTTATCCCTAGATCAATGGACTTTGTCTAACATCCTTCCTTGGTACCCACAACACCTATAACATTAATACTCATTGCTACCTTAGAAATAAGATTTGGCCAAAGGAAGTGGTCCTAGACTGGTTAGATTCACGTCACATTGAAACTGACTCCTGTAGCCATAAGGGTGAATTGGTTCACTGATTATCTTCAGGATAAAGCTTGAATCTCCTATTCGCTCAAACGGCAATCTGAATCAGGTACCAGCTACCCTGTCTAGGAGATGATAAACTTTATGGTAGCAGATGTTCGACTAGTTTCAAATTATCTCTTTTTCTTTTTAAGAGATGCTCATTCGAGCCACTGACTGTGATTTAACGAAAGTTCCTTGACAATGGTTTGACTCGCCGTTTCATAACCTTGTATTTGAAAAAAATGTACGAATCACTTGGAAATCCACATATAGCTGATCGATAGTTTCACGTATCAACGTACCGGTCTGCTTTATTCATTTGTGCAGGATAATTTGATTCGTCTTGTGTTTATCTTAAGCTCAAATTTCACATTAAATAAATAAATTATTTATCACGTACGATTTTGCATAGTTACGCAGGTCGTATTATTATACGTCAATGAGTGTGTCAAGGTAATCGCTATAATAATTTACTAATCTCTAATCTCTACTATATATTCCATCTAACGCGGATTAAACTCATCCCTCTGCTTTTGCTAATTATTATCACAAAAGACAGAGCGTCAAACAAATTCGACGTTCGTCCACGTTTAACATTAATCTTTTAATATGCCTTGTAAATCTAAGGACCTAGACTTCTCGTAAGGGATGTTCAACTCAGACTATTCACGGATCTAAATGATCGTCGCTGTGGCTATTTAGGCTATGAAAAGGAGACTCGAGGATTTTCCCACCCTCCAACAAACCCCCCTACTGACGGATATAATCACCTACTTACTCAAGGCGCCATATAGACGTACCTAATTACGTGCCATGGTCCTCAGAAGCGAGAGATTTCGCAGAGCTGGGATATCCGCAGAATTACGCAACCATGACATGTCCCCATACAACCTACAGATACTACCCTCATTTACGGTTCGCTTAACAAATGCTTAAGGTCACCCGTATCATCCCTGGGATTTAAAAACAGGTCAACCTGCCATCAATGATCTTGAAAGTTAAGTCGATCCTCCAATTAATGATAATAATTATTAAACTTATAACGTTATCGTTCGACCTATAATCAATATATTTATATGTACGATATATACATATTACATATAATATTTTACGTGATATATTTTATTTTATCATTACTCTGTATACTATAACTCACTGATACCCCTATTGTTGTATCATCCTACCACATACGATATTCGGTAACGAGATTGAAGGATGAAACCACGTGGATCGCATTGTTAGCGGTTACCGTGAATGATCTACCAACCAAATGGATATATGAGATGCTGGATGGTTTCTCAGAGATGCTTCACGTCGACAGTAATGTATTCCTGAGATATCCGCGACGATAGAGATTACACTGAGATTCAATGAAGTCAAAACCAAATAGAGCTAATTGTATCCCGCGACATGGAAAGTGCACGTCATTATTACGATGTGAATTACTATTACGAATAAACGTACAAAGCAATATATTTATCATTCGATAAAGATATCCAAAATTTATCTTTTGTGAACGTACTTTCAATCGATTTGATTCACCAATCTCAGCAATTGGTTTCAGATTGGATGGTACGGGAGGAAGGAAGGGTTTCTCACACCCTTTAAAATCGTGAACTGGGTGCACTTTAATATACACGCTGGTAGAATCCTATGAAACGGTGCATTCACGTGCGTAAATATGTGGATAGATTCTCTCTCAAAGCACAGTACATACACACTGTCTGGGTATATCGGGTACAACCCTTAGATTTCAACGTCTTTTCATTTTACATCGTGCAGCTATACCGAATTGCGGGTATACTTCTGCTACGTTCCGTGGTACTCACGTAAATATATGATTATATATGTATATGTATAATGGGATGTATATACGAAGAATATGTACGTACGTCATGCAACCCCTATACAGAGTGATGGATGAAAAATATCGAAATGGATATCGTTGAAAAATCATATACACTTCTTCCCTTGATTATTTGTTTTTTGAAATTATTAAATTTTTTAATATTTGTAATATTCCTGGTTTCACATAGTATGTGATGAGGAATATTGGTATACGTCTTGGATATGTATATCGTACGCAATTAATTTTTTGAAAATATTAATCGGGTCGTTACAAACCAATTTTCCATGCAATCTAAATGGTTATGAATGTATAATAGTTGCTATACGCGAGACGTTCGTTCCCATTATGGTAAATGAATTTTCCCAAATGTAGTATCAAGCCAACAAATACTGACGCTCGTGGTAGTCAAAACTTCCCCCGATCCATCCTTAGGGAGCTGCTCCTCCTTCTTTCTCTCCAGGTGCTTCCAGGTTTATTCCACGCTGGGTTCCATACCCCAAAAAGTATTTTGAAGTAAGATCGTATAGGGTGTTTCTAAATTGGACGATTTCATGGATGCTTCCTGCGTATAATAAAGTTTGTCAAACGCCAGAAGCGAATAATTTGCTGTTGAATTACCTGTTTACAAAGAGTGAAAATATCGATTATAATTTTTCATCTTACGTCAAATGAAATTTCCTTGGATATATAAAAGTGTATGTTTATTAGGAAAAAAAATTCGTTACTTTGCAATTTCATTACCCAAATCCATTCAGAGGGTAGAAATCAATAGAATCGAATTGATCAAACTTTATTTTGCATAATGTCAATGCAACGTAACAGTACCTAGTAATTTTTCCTATATACATACGTATGGTACCTACTGTATTACTTTATGAAATAATAATTTATTCATATATCTTGCATATCTTCATCATACATAGCGAAGTACCATTTAACTTCTGAGATGGCAAGTACATTTACATATCACCAGTCCCCCTATCTGACTGATATGTCGGAAGAAGTTCATCGGTCAGAACAATATCCTCGAGGCACTCGAGTGGCACGTAGGACTTATCGGTAAAACAATAAAGTTAGCTGCGTAAACCGCCGGCAGGACTAGACGTTAAGAGCGGATGAGAGACAGCAGGGGGTGCCTATTATCCCCTTAGTTAGGATTAATGACACCTGCCTCGGTGTAAACGAATTTCCGTAAGAACTTTCCTGAGGAAATAATCCATGGGTAAATTAGGAAATAATGTGCAAGTACAGCTGTCTCAAATTTAAGCACAATTAATTTACTTCAGAATCGAATAATTATTTATTTCTTAAATTTAATCATTTACAGTCGTATCCACATACGTGAGCAATGCATCGATCTCATTCAAATTCATACAAAGGAACTGTCTAAGCTGCATGACGTATAGTGAAAGGAAACTTTATGAGGGTGAAATTCACCCTATACGAAAAGAAAACCTGAACTTGACAGGCTATAATATAAGCAATACGCTTTTGTATATTCTCTGATACAATATTATGCATTTGGAAACGAAGCCAGAAACGTGCAAGGCACAATGTACACAAATGATCTAGGACAAGACATATATAAATAGATATATACGTTCAGGGTGGTGGTATCGCCAAAAATTGACAAGTGGGTTAGTCTTTTAAAAATATATTTGATAAGTTATCGAAAAATTTGAATCTGTCCATTAGAGGCAATACCTTGCTTATGAACTTCCTTTTTTTTCCTGATGACTTAAATTTGTCAAAGCGACCACGAAGAATGTTCGTTTCTCGATAATACGAGAAAGAAAACTTCGTGGCCCCTTTTATCAAAAGAAATTTTCAGTTAGAGGGGATGCTGTCAAACGAATAAATCGAGTCCCCAGGGGCGTTAATGTATCAGAGTATCATCGTTCGGCAAGATTTTAATAAAAAGCCGAAGATAGTTCGAGAATTATTAATCGTCAGCCTTTACTGCATCTTACGGCTCTGCATAGTATTCTTTTTTTTTTTTTACGAATCCTGATGAACATCACAGGCACTGACTACACGTATACGTATGTTTCCTTTGAAAAATTCTTTCGTGGCTCTTATTTCTCGCGTCATTCGAGCGGAATGGTTATCGGAACTCCGTTAACCCCATTTCTTCTTTTTTTTCATTATGTACTTCTTTTTACCTTTTTACTAGTAGCCACAGGACCAAAGCCAAGTACGATATAGGATGGTTATATACTGCAAGCATGTAAATTTTTATTGCAACTTATAACCCGCGTAGCAACTTTACTTCTAGATAGCGAAAGATACATCTCAATGTGTAGAATTTAGCTTTCAACGCGGAATGAAACCTGAACGCCATGAAAGATCCTAAACACAACCTACGAAGCATTCTGTTGCGTATAGAAAAAAAAAAGCAGCACGATACGTGACCACTAGGAATTATCGCTAATGATTTACGCTCGAGCCTTAAACGACTTTAAAGACTTGGATAAAGTGCTGATAATCGTCAAGCAATGCGTGAAATTTTCTGTAAATAAAAATTTTCTTATTTGCCAACGCTTTCTTTTTAAAAATCAATGTTACTACAATTATAAAAAATAAATTTGACCCGCTGGAACATAATCATAATCCGAAAAATAATTAATTCTACACAATGCCACACAGAATTTTGTTCCCACGAATAACCCGTTCATTGCCCAAGCAAAAGACTCTCCTAATTGTAACTGCTACGTTATGTGCCAAGTAGTGCTTAATCCAAATAACGTTACAGCTATAACGTACACAATGCGATTTATCAATTAAGATAAATAAATAGCATATACGATATCTCAAGAATTTTGACTACGCCCAACATAGTCTTACACTAATAATTAGTTTATAGTGATTAAAGTAATGAAGATAATGAAAATACCAATTCATAAATTAATATCTACACATTTATGCATGCAAATGAGAGATAACTCAATCTAGCCTAATCTACTGGGACGCATATAAAAACACATACAGTCGTCTTATAAGCTCGTCGTATGACTTCAGAATTACGTAATACAGTTCAAGTACCATGCACCGGGTGTAAGTAACTGCTCTTTACACAATATATACTTTTCAGGTTACAGTGCAAAAAGTGTGTAAGCCGTGCGGGAGCTTTCAGCGGTTGCACGTGCTTGAATTTTAAATAATGCGTGGCGGGTCTACGTCACGAGAAATATTACACTTGGTGACAGTTATACCGTTACGAGAAAATGGAAAAATTATCAAGGGACAGCTTTACTCGTCCTTGCGCAGTCTCTTGTTTAAAATAATACGAAATACACCATCAGCCAGACGTCACTCCTACGTAAGTCACGTGCTCTGAATCCTATTAACATATCATTAGAAAAGAATATAATCAAGTGACAAAAACAAACTTTCACAACTTATAAGAGCTCAAGAAAGCTGCATGGATAAGCAGTACGATAACGCGTTAAGTCACCCCCCGGTAGTAGCTCAGCAGCAACGTTCATCCCCTTTAAAACCGTGGGGAATACCCGCAGACAAAAACCTTAAAGGAGGACAAATGATTTGCGTATCCCAAAGGGTTTACCTTTAACCAGGTTCGTCAGTATAGCTAAAGCAGGCGAACGAGTCAGGGACGTAGCCAAGAGTATAATTGACAATTTCGCACCTAGTCGATATATATGTGTGTGTATATATATATATATAGGAAGAATATTCCAAGTGTCAAAAGCTAAGCATAAAAAGGCCCATGGCTCAAATCCTCCCTCTAGTTGTATTCTTGACTCTCCTTTCTTACTTTAGTCTCTCTGTCTCTCCCCATTGTACGATTCCACCCTTTGACCTCTTTAGTTACCCTTTCCATCCATCCTCCCTTTTTACGAGTCTTTTTCTGCCTCACTCTGTTAAGCCTATAAAAATTCTCCCTTCATCGTCCACCAGAAAATCCGTAACACCAGGCAAGGCCGTGCACGCGTGCGGTCACACATGCTGCCTGAGCTTTTCATACGTTAGTCGATATACGTTTATATATTAATCTGTATGCACGTTATATTAATACGTGTCTGCACGCCCACGCGTGCTTCGAATATCGTATGAGAGCCTGAACTACGTCATCTCCACGTCACGGAGTCGCCTGTATTGATCGACCGTGGCTTTTCTTTCCCTGCCCTACGTCTGGATTTGCTATAGAGTTTCTGTCTTCGAACCAACGACTCTTTGACCAGGTTATGACAGCCGTTCAAGGAACTTCTAACCTTGCGAACTATCGATGTTCATTCATATACCTTTCAAGATATTTCACTGTATATGTGTATACTCGTAGAGATAATAAGATAATATATGATGGGGGCCATTGAAGATTTTTCTGACTGCTTGAACACTTTGTTATCGCATTGGTTTTTCTTCCTTGGATACTGTTTACAAGGAAATATTATATCCTGGATCATCTTCGGGATCCTAAATTTACCATCGATGCCAAGTTTTAGGAACTCTAGGGAAACTAATTAGGGCAACGCTTCATTTCGCATATAATGTCGGACAACGTTAAGCTTCCCGTAAATAAGCGGATTCGATGTCGCCTTATGGAAATACACTTCGTCTTTATATATTAGTAGTATATTATATATGTGTATATGTGTGTATTTATATATGTATAATGTATATATATACATATATATTAATAGTTGTTCTTGGGTAAAATTTCAAGGTATTCATTCCAGAAACTTTTTTATTTGGTTGGAATGATGAACTTTGTTATTTGCGTAATGATGCACTGTTGTTTACCTTTATTTATAGTTGAGCAACTTCAATGATCCTGCTATTCATTATAACGACGCAAAAAAGTATAGAAATTATATTTTTTCTTATTTGTCTTTAGATTTGTTCGTTATGCGTATTGCGAATGACTTTTGTAAGGACATGGTACGAACCTGGAAAAAGATGTTATTGTGATGTAGAGATAATTTAAATTTCATACAAATAGGCTATATAATTGCTATAGGATTAAACGCTTTTTAGTAACGAGCTATTAATCTTGCAATTCGTTCAGATAATTATACATTACAACACCCCCTTTACTTACTTCATGGTATATATCATCAATTCATCAGTTAAATTGAATGGGATTCATAAAGTATTAAAACCAATTTCTGCTATTTCAGGGAGTATTTCTAATTGGCTACTTTCTGTATTGAGTTTCCGCTTTTCCACAGCCAATGCCGAAGCTTTGGTCTGTTGATTGGAATAATAAACTAAAATTTTGTAAAGCTCAAATTTCCAAGTAGCAACGCGACTATCTCGTATCAGGACGTTATCGCCTAATGAATTTGTTATTTGTTAGGTATTAGTTTCGCTTAATCAACAAAAGTAATTTATATTCTCATCTTGTAATTTCATCCTGATGATTAATGGCGTATCTAGCGCAACGCAGAGAAATGCAAATTACGATGCAGATTTTCTTAGAAAGTTTGTAGTTTTCACTTCAAGAAAATCTCCAATTTCTAATCGAATCTTCGTTTCCAACTATAAATCGAAATTTTCGTTTTTCTCGTCGAATCGTTCAACGACATCTTGAATTGCAGTACCGAAAATTTTCATGAAACTCAATTCCCTGCGTTGTTTACTCCCTACGTGGAATATTCTATCATGCATATTAACGCACTTCGGATAGAATTAATGAACTGGTTGCGTGACTGATTACGATGCTGAAAGGATGTTTAAAAAACTTTATCTCCACGAATCAGCCACTATGCAGCAGCGTTCTTCGCATACACGGCTGAACTAAAAAATCCCATTTAAACTATAAAGCATGGCTGAAAACGTCACAAAATTTTTATTAATGTCGCAAACTATCTTTGCTCCATATTTTATCTACACACAGCTTTCACTATTGTAAAACCCGATTCAACTGAAAACCCTACGTTACCTTCAGCCGCGATAACCACGCACTTGACAGTTAAAATTAATTAACACTCGATACAAAACATTCATTATGTCAAAGAAGGAAAAATAATTTTTTCTTTATCCAACATAATACTATTATGACCAAAGGATCGTGCCTCTTGAAGAATTAAAAAAATTTCGAAATCACACATCGCATTTTTATCTACGTAGTAATACTGAAAATAATCTTATCCTTTATCTAATCGCTTGCCATTAATCTTAATTGGAATGCACAGAACGAGAAAAATATACCTCGGCCGGATCCTGAAGGCATTATTCCCTTTGCAGGCACCAGTATATACCTACTACCTGCGCGAATTGCAAATTAGAGTAAGCAGTGAGTATCAAGCGTGAAAGTACATCTCAGGGCTATATAGTGTGAGGATTCAGGTACACTCCATGCAGAGACCAATTTCCCACTTTCACACAGTCTCGTTCTTTATTAGACTACCGAAAGATTCCGGAAATGGGATGAACCCGCAACCTTACTCATTTTATGAGGAGGTCTGTCAATGGTCGAGATAAATTAGGCTGACTCTGTATCGACCAATGCGTTACCACGGACTCTATAGTAGGTAACTATGTATCTCTACGTCCTACTCACCCCGTCCCATTCCGAAGATAAAATGCACCACTTTCCTTGGGAATGGTCAAGAGTACGAAACGACATTCACCTGGATATATTACATTTGAAACTAGCAGTAACTCTTCGACTTTACACAATTTTCTCTACATCCAATATAAATAGAACCTCTAGGAACTTTCTATATAATTTCCTTTAAAGTATATAAAGAATCTTCAAAAAAGTGCCTGTTAACTCTTTCTCTTTGACGGATACAAATTACTATTATTGTATTATTTTTAATTGCAACCGTATCGTGAGAAGATGAAGTCTATGTTATGAGATTGACTAAGTATTGCACTATTTATATCGCTTATATGAATTATGAGAGTTCTCTTAGATTTGAGGGAGGGGAGAGAAAACTTTTTGTAAATCCTTAGTAAACAAAGGGGTTAGGTGATTTGGAAGGGTGTAAGAAGAAAATGCTATAACCAGACACAGTCCTTCTTTTCTTATTTCCATGTAATAAAACGTGGAGGCTACGGACACTGTCAGATTATTGACCTTGCTGGCCATATTTCCTATATGTGAAACTATATAAGGTTATTTGTGCCTAGGCATAGATATATAAAAGGGTCGCAAGAAAAAAGAACACAGTAACTCTTCAAATATTTTCTTCTCCCAGATTTCTTGGTTCTTGTATATTTCGTAAATTCTAAATTAAATAAAGAGATCGTAGATATGCCTGTAAATTCATATTATTTTACTGAATCTCAAATGCAACCTCCTTCGAGGGAAGCATTTAAATTTAAGGAATTCGAAAAATCGATAAAATCCCTTAAATGTCACACTTATGTATAATATATTATATATCATAATATCACTTACCTCCTCATATATTCATACGTTAAATGCTAAATTACTTAAAGTTGAATACTTCTTGAATTACTCAATATCAATCTTGAAGCTTGAAGTACTTTTCATTGCAGAAATTACTTCTGGCTGTATAAAAGCTGAGATTGCAGACAGCAATCATGCCTGAGGCAGGCAGGTATATTGCTCCATCATAGTCTAGATCCTTCGTAGGAACGTTGAGATCTCAATAAAATTAACACGAGCGAGATATGCCGAAGTTTTACAGATATAGAGCCAAATTACATTCTTATAATATTTTGATAAGTAAATAAAAATTTTGAATTTTATAAAAATATTTATTATCATCTAATTCACAGTGTAGTATCCCAGTGTATATTATAATTCCGAGAATGTCTAATAATATCAAAAACAAAGCACACAGTCGACCTAAACACCCAGTCTGGATATTCGCACATTTTTCTTAGCATTTTCTTCCAGCTTGCAGCTTTGTGGATGGTGAAGGACTGATTCATTAGCAGGTGGTGTGAAGTGGCAGTCCTCTCGACTTACACATATACGAGTACATGTAGCTGCATCAGTACTTGCAGGTGCACACAACGAATCTTATTACTCCGCATTCTTCCTTTACCTTTGATAAAGCAATTCAACTGTTCCATAAAAGAAAAAAAAATTCGTCCATATCAGAACAAAAAGATTATCGAATTTAATATAAAAACGATGCTAAGCATCCGTGCGCAAACAGATCTATACCATATAAACGATACTAAAGAAATGGTTGAATTATACTTAAAAAAACGAAACCCGTTACACTACAGATCATTACGCAATTAATTCAAAGCGCGTAATTCACGGAAAGCGAGAGTCACCGTCATTAGCGGTCGTTAAGGGCTCCATTGTCAGTATCCAACCTATGTAATTCCCAGTCAGTTCATCTCTGTGCCATAATATAAGGTTTACTGATCCTGTGATCAAATTATACCGATATCAGGTTGACGAAGATTTGACAAAACGATGGCGACCCAAGTGATCCTACGAGGACTTATCCTGTCATCACCTCTTCGCAATTCCATTATCCCTGACCTTCGTCAACGTCCTTCAGCCATCCTAGTTGCTGCTGGTACCTGACCCATGAGAAAAATATGGAACTCCGTGAAGCTAAGCTACAAATTGCGTTTCATCAAAGGCAGACCTATTCGAAGTGCGATGGCAAATGCCCACAACGATACTAAATATGCAGAGGGTTATATTCAACGAGCTCCATTATGCGTAGTGCAGACAGTTATTGGGGGCATTAGACGTTATGGGCTGCCAATATCCTGAGATAATATGTCATGGAGAAGAATATCGCGATACCGTTAGATTTCACTTTTAGATATGAACTATCGTATTTACGCATACAGCCAACCATAGCTTTATCAAGCAAAAATACGTATAGCATTTATTGCAAAAAAAATTTAACTAACAGTACTCTGAAGGCAATTGGGATAAATAAATTATTCAACTTTCATTAGCATGGAACAAAGCTAGTATTGCACAGTTGGAATGTGATCTGAATTCTTAAAGGGTAGCTAGTATCCGGTGATAGTCGTACTGATACTGATAGGACCACCAGCTTCTGTGTTGGCTTGACTATACAATCGACTCACGTCCTCTCGGTACTGGTCCACTGCAATTTTATAGACTATATATATGTATGTATGTGTGTGTGTGTATACCTGTATTTATTTGATAAAAATGTGCAACGATACACGAGTGACCTTTTAAAGTTTTCATTTAAAAAATTATTATTGTGGTTACTCATCTATCCATTTTGTCTTTACGAGACCCCTTTTGTTTGTTCTCCTAATATAATTTAATACTTCGCCAAGATAATTAATATTTCCGCAGTGTTATTTGTTTCGAATTAATGAATTAATTTATCGTTATGGAATTAGGATGATATTCAATTTCGGACAATTTGACGTAAACGTGAAAAATTGGGGGTAGGTTATCGTATCTATTCTCGGTAGGTTATTGAGATTGGATGGGTAGGTGGAAGCACGTCGGGAAAAGCCTGCAGGGTAATTTCAATTATATCGAGTGCCAGTTATAGCTACTACGGTGACGTGGGGGAAAAACGTAGTCGTATAGATTCTTAACGCATATAAAATTATTCTACATCACTGAGGAACCGTATGAATGAATTTCGGAAATAGTGAGGTAGACTTGCGCCATGCTAATAATAAAGGATGCATGTGCGTAATGGTGTGTTACATTGAAATTCCGAATAGCTCTATATCTATGTACATCGGGCGAACTTTTTCAATATAATTTCAGTCGCGCAACCCCTTTCCGCAAATGCTTCATGCATTTATTCCGCAGCGGTACTTTTGTCCAGACAAAAGTTTCGCACAGGGGCGCACCTAGTGAAATTTTAGTTTTATGGGAAAAGTCAACAAAAAATAGGAAACGTGGAACATGAAACTAAAGTTGGGTTCCCACTGATAAAACTGACTAGTTGACAGTTCGAAATTCGCCCGGTTAAGGAAATTCGCAGCTGACGTTAATGGCTCTAGACGGGTAACTGGATAGGAGTTATTATTAATTATTTTACAAAGATTTGTATCAGCAGGGTGAACGACTCTGAAAATCGGAAGTGTCAACATCTGTGACAGAATGCTGAACACGGGTTTCAGAATTGTTGGATGCGAACTGTGAGTTTCAGTTGGTAGAAGTTATCGCGATAACTCGTCTTGCTCGTTATTTATCTACGCTCACTCGCGAGGTAAATGAAAGTTATCCGAATATACGTTATCGCATAATGCAAGTTATAATTTATTATATTTAATTCGAATTATCACCCGTAAATCCAAATACTAAAGAGTTATTTTTTTAGTGTTAAATTCAATCCGATAGAGGATAACTCTTTGTCCTTTAAAAAATTTATTCTTACACGAAAGCAGAAGCCACTCTAACTGTAAATTAGCTTTATCATCTCCACCAGAAATCTATGAGATGGCCAAATCGGATATAGCTGCAAATGGAAATCGTGAAAGTAATTTTACTTCTCAAATCAAGTGCAATCACCCCTTTTCGGTTGCTTTCTAGATGAATTCAAGTGATACGTCTAACAAGCTGACCACGGAAAGAATGGAGGCCCATACAGCATGATATTATCGCCATATAATCCTTCTAGCATTCGTGCTATCTCAAACCTTTTACGAGATTCGGTCGATTGGATTTTCGATAAGCTAAAGGATATACCGAAATAATCATATAGAATACCCTTCAGTTTGAATTCATAAAATGTGTCGTATAATACAAACAAGATAACGATAATGAGATATTAGGTACTACTTTTTTTACATACTTTTTAATGCGAACATTACATTGAGTAATAGTGAAACTTAATGAAATTTCGCAGTCAAATTTGACTATAATCAATCTATCTAATTAACAAAGGCTATAGGTACATGTAGAAGTTAAATGTCTTTGGAGGGGGGTCATCATTCTGTGATTTTCAATGCAAGAGAGTCCCCTAGATTTGTATTGAATCATAATTCAAAATGCTTCGTGTAATACGTAATCCAAAAAAAAGAAATATGCAGCACACATACTGCCGAGTAGCGAATTTATTGATTTATTCCCGGTGACACAAACAATTGAACTGCAATTCAGTTTTAATAAATTCACATTTAATAAATTCGAAATCGTAGCCACAGATTAATTTCTGTACATGGTTTGTGGCGTTACATAAAATTCAATCGATTACCAACGTGGTAGATAAAGGTGAATTCATGCGGTTGACACGAAATTGTTTTTATTGAAGAATTCGAAATATTTTATCTCATTTATTAAACTACCTGACATTCTTTCTCCAAATCCCGTGCAAGTTCCTGAAATGATGTAGAATCATGGCTTAAAGGACAATGACATATAACTTTAGACATACAAGGATATTAGCTTCGATTCCGCCATTATTCTTCTCACGAGATACCTCATGCAGTGTCCTTAAAGCCTCTATAAATTTCTTCATTGCCATTTCTCTGCTAGGATATATCGAGATTACACTGATAGCACGTATTTCGGAATCAGTAGGATATACAATGCATCCACGTTTTGTCTTAAAAAAGAAATACAACAATTTTTCGAAATTCATTATTTCTTTTTTCATTTTCTCACTTACCTTGTGATCATAAAAAACTTGGCGCTGCCTGCAAAGCTTTACAAGCGTCGGGGTACAATATTTTCTCAATCCATCGCTATATAATTTTCCACTGCATACCGTATATCTTCCCTCTTTTCCTTTTGAAATTACTTTCATCCTTCCTCCATTTATTGATCCTGCGCTCGTTTCTTTATTCAATTTCTCAGCTTCATTTTTTCTGCTTGAACATTCATTCTCAACTGAATCCCGAGACCACTGTGAATTAAGGATAAGAAAGTTCTAGTACAATTACCTGACGCAGCAGCACTTGCAATTTCCTAAACAAAACTTTATCCAATCCGTGTATCCCAGTAAGTCTGTATAGTAAGGATCTATATCCACTATCCATACTTCTTGCATCTAATCCGCCAACGGAAATAGAACTTGGTAATTACAACCGCAATACTAAATGTCAGGGATATTGCAGAGTTATTTCTAAAACGGATCTAGCTTGACTGTCAAAATTAGTAACGACGGTATTAAATTGATGATAATCAAGACTCGATATAAATATTGTTGAAAATTATCTGGATATGCGTATGGTTGGAGGCTCTTAAATTATTTCAAGTACATTGCACTGATTTGTGAAAATTATCACATCCAATCCGAAGTATCCCATCAATTGTTCATTCTGTAAAGCCTTTCCAACGTTGATAGCCAATGTTTCAAGAATATCAAGAGAAATTGTTGACTGGGGAATGCTGTAGCCAATGTCAGTCGTCATGTCTGACTTTAACTGGATCACGTCTGCAGTTCCTTTCAGGACTGGTAATGCTGTGTCGTGTTCGATAAATACTCCAAGACTAACTCCATGATACTTGTCTGCTGGGCAGCCTTGTACTATACCACCTACGGTAATATATATTACAGTAATGAGATGTAACAGCCAATTTTACAAATTACTACGCGAAACGGTCTTATTACATGCAAAAATAGGTTGCACTTATTTTTGTTGTAAAAATATCGAATAAACGAATAAATTGAGAAGGTGAAAATTTACAAAATAATGTTTATTCTTAACGGGCACGAAACGGGAATATTCGCTGAATCGTAATTTTCATGGTATTAAGACATACAGTAAATAAACTTTTTATTTCTTTACGACGAATCCATAAGACACGACCTAAATGAATTATTTAATCGTTCCTCAAGGTAAATCTGTTTTGTTCTGACTACTTTTTTATCATAAGAATTTCAAGAAAAACGTTTCTTATTTTTACCATAAGTTTCCAGATCATTCATAAATTCTTGGTAATTCTTGTATATACGTTTATTTAGCTGTAATTCCGTTGGCAGGTGTTTAACTAGTAAGCACGTCAAACTTTCCTCATCGTAGTTGTACACATTTTTCTGATAATTTTTGAAAAGTACAATTATTATTTTTTTCTTCGATATGTATTTCGAATAATAATCTCAAATTGATTCTTACTTTGACTTTTATCGCACGGCTGACCGGACCCTTGTTAAAATTTAACACGGCCGTTTGATATCCGTTAAAGCCAATGTTGATCTTGACCAACCATTTCTTCTGGGATGGAAAAGCCAACATCGTAGAAGCCAAACCTTTACATAGCTGTAGTAATGAAGTCAATGATAATTTAACCCATAGTTAAGCAGACAGTAATAAAAGCTATCGTTACCTCATGAAAATTGTTGATACCAGATACAAAAGGTGGTTGACCAAATCCATTTTCCATTAAAAATTGCGCCACGTTACTTTTATTTGAGAAGTATCTCTGAAACTTCGGTGCTGCTCCTATAATTACACACGAGAGTGTCAAAATGTCCAAAGATCGTTTTAAAAGAATTTATTGATTTATTTTGATATGCCATCGAGTCCTAATGCACTTACCCATTACAGGCATTCTCAATTCACAGGCGATACAGACATCGATATCTTGCATTAAACCAGGTAATAAAAAAGCTCGTCGGCCAGCAGTTAAATATCGTACTTTTCGGTAACTTCGGGGCGCACAAAAGAAATTGTCACTTCCACTTTTAAATTTCTTTTTTGTACTAAAAAATATCGAATTTTTGTCATTGACACCTAATTTCAGCAACAACAATGAACTATGTTGTAATACGTTGTATTACGTTTAAGTGTATATGAAAAATAATACTGTCTATTGGAATATTCCTCTTGTATCGGAACTACCCAAAGTCTTGAGGTAGAAATGTCAGGTCGAACATTTTTTATCAAATCATATAATATCTCAATGATCTCCGGTCTTTCGATACTCGGACATATGTATAAAACTTGACAGTTTTCATTTTCCAGCCAAGCGATACGACTCACCTGATTATAAAAGAAGCCAGCTTTTAATTCGGTGTTCAGTGCGCAATAATAAATTAATATACAACTTGTATATTTTGCACCAAATCGAATGCACTTCCGGCTCTGTTTATCAAATCATCAGGATAACCAAGGGAAGGTAGATGAACGACAATGTGGGGATGTTCTCGTATAAAATTCCAAGTTTTAGATAACCTATGACACCTGTATAAAGAAATAAATTAATAATCTTATAAAAATATTTTTTTCAATAATACAACATTCACTAAACCATTTAAGAAGTCTGCGACAAAGTTGTGCACATCCATACTCGTGTATATCTTTGAATCTATTCAAATCATCAAAATCATCCCCAGTGACACAAACGCCATCGCTTTGCACACGACAAATGTGGGACGAAGCATTGCAAATCGTTTTTCCACTTTTTTCGTCATCTCTTTTGCAACACTGTTCTATTTGACAACTCGGCTCGTCATATCCATGTACATTAGTCAACAGATAGTCTTCCATATTTTCATGCAAATCCATGCAGGTGTCATTTTTATCTACGGAGGACGTTTCCGTCAACAGTTTTCTCATCTTTCTCAACCTGGCGTCCCGTTGATATAAAACTTTATCAACGATGTCGTGACATTTTCCCCATTTGCTGATTTCATGGGAAACGCCAACGTTGCCAATCTTAAAAGGTTTTAAGCTCGCCAGAAGGAAAGTGGCGTGCGATATACAGTTTTTCTGATGATCAAGAAAGACAGGCTGTCGACGTTTGCAAATTTTGACAGTCTGTTCGCAAATCGACTTTTCCGTACGATCCACTTCTTTTTCATCTACACCTTCGACGTGAGCACAAACAGGGTTATCAGTTACTTTCGGTTGCAGTTGACACTCAAGAACCTCTGTGGATTCGCAAACTTCTTGAGACTCCAAGTTCGAAAATACTCCAAAGTGATAAGTATCATGGCCGCCAGATATCGTTGAACATATATCAGGCTGGTCGATATCACTTCGCCCACATAAATAAAAAAGTTCATTCATCGTGGATCGACTCGGTTCGGAAACGTTTGTCATAGTATTATGTGCCAATTCTTCATTCAGTTTCTCTTGAATGATTCTTGCAAATTCTTTTATGTCGTCTTCCGTATACGAGGACGAACATTGAAAAGCGGTTTGGTCGGGCGTCGAAATTTTCAAATTAGACTTGTTGTTCCGAGTTTTTTCGCAGAGTCCTTGATATTCTGATTCTTTGAAATTCGCACACGTACATTCACTACATCCAGACGTCGAGTCCAATGACTTTTTACAAACGTATTCCGCAGGTTCGATATTCATCGAGCGACTTACCATGCAACTGGCATCCTCTATACCTTTGCAAAGTGATTTAAATTCGCAAGAAATTTTATCCGGAGTCAGCTCAAACTCACTTTCCTCGTTGTTCTTGAAACATGGGATATATCGAGTTTCGCAAGAATTGGCTGTGCAAATAATACCTCCGCAACTACAAAACTTTCCATTATTCCTGCAATCCTGTCCAAACATGGTTCCACACGGACTCTTAAGCCCCTGCATGTTTATTGTTTTTCCCCGAACTAATAACGTCATGCGTCACATCGAAAGGTTCCACAATATTATACCAGTCACAGGTTATACACTGTGATATGATCATTAAACGTGTGATAATTTGTTAATTTACTTGGATGGAATTCAATGAGTAACATATTGCACATTTTGAGAATTACATTTTTTTTTAAACAATTTAAATTTTATTTCCTTCCGGACAAATATTATGACACGGCTTCTCGTAATACGTTATAATTTATACTTAACAAATGAAACGTGCATGGAATATAATCGCTACTCGAAGCAAATTTCGTGGCAATATTGTGTCTCGTATAAGGCGATATCAGTGTTACAGGTTTTCGTAAAAATCGTTTAAAGTTCATTTTATTGTAATATAAACGATAGTCCGTATGTGGTATAAGCAACACACGTCAATAACCGTCACTCCGTTATGACCGTGAAAACCAGCGAATGACGCATAATAGTTTCATCGTGCCTTACCGTTTGGTCCGGACTGGTTTCCAGCTACACATATTAATGTGGCCTTGCATTAGCAAGGGCATTCCAAGTATGTCTGAATATTATTCCGAAATGCCTGGTATAAATATCACTAAATCGGTTGAAAATATTCATTCTCGTTCTCGCCATTGCTTGAAAAGTGTCGCAAACACATAAGTCAACATGCGATTTATACCTGTATTTCTTGCCTGTCTGACGGTTGCTTTTGCACAAGAATATTATTCTAGTAAATTTGACAATATTAATATCAAAGAAGTTATCGACAATGCAAGGTTGTTTACAAAGTACAAAGAATGCGTTCTACAAGAAAAGGCAACTCGCTGTCCTCAGGGAGCGTTGGAACTAAAAAGTACGTATTATTTTTACGTAGTTTTGAAACATTTTTATACGAGTTATTATAATACGTTTACTGATAAGACGTGAAGACCATCATAATTTTCGTATTATCAATTAGTCGTTTACGAATGAATTTAATCAAATTTACTTTTGTGGAATACAATAATGTTACATTTTTACAGGAGTGTTTCCGGAAGCATTGGATACTCTGTGCGCTAAGTGCAGTCCCTCGCAAATTGATAAAATACGTGAGGGTTTGTCTTACGCCTGTAAAAAACGAAGAGCGGATTATGATGAAATACTGAAACATGTTGATCCCCAGGGAGATAAACTTGTTGCTTTTGAACAAAAGTTCGGAAAAGTTGATTGTTAAGTGTAACGTAACATGAAAGTGTTGTTGATCTTATAATAGCGAACAATGTTGATCCTGTTTTGAAATATTTTATATTCAATCATTATGAAATGTTTAATGTGATTATGATATTTTTAGTTACGTCAAGAGAATAAAGAATTGAGTAATAGCTGTTTACTTCTGTTCATTATTATTCCAAGACTAATTTTTCCATATTTAGTTATCAATCTTAGTGTCCTTTACAAATGCATTTGCAGCCGAGAAGAAACCTGAGTAATTGCTGAATATTAAATGCAATAGAAAATCAACTCTTAAACAATCAGGTATAATAAATTTAATATTAAGGGGAGCATACCATTTAGATGCAACGAAAATGAGACATTGTTAATGATTCTTTTTGAAGATGATAAAATAATCGCATCATTTTAAAATTATGGTATCATTTTATTCCACTTCCTAAAGCGTAGAAAAAAAATTTTTTTTGTTATAAAACAAAATTGCGGCTCTGTACGGTACTTCACCAGGCGTCTTTTGCGTGACATCTAAAAGTGCTGGAGTTGTAAAATTTTTTGTATTTATCTGAAACCAAGAAAACAATTATTTTTCAATTACTGACATGTGCAGGGGAAGAATAAACCTATAAAACTATAAAAAACTATAAAATTAAAAATTAAGTAGGCTGTTGAATGAAATGTTCAAACATTCGACTATTTTTTCGACAGTTTTTACCCCAAAAAAGTATTTTATTTACACGATATCTTTAAAACTTTAGGAACATCCTTCCGATAACGTTATAGACAGAAACCTCCCAAAAATTCAGCCAGATCGATCAATAACTTTTGGAGTTATAGCACAAGCAGTTTTTGAAAATGTAGTTTCGAGATAATCGCGTTTAAAGTTTCAATACGATAAAACTGTTTAGTGACTTACCGATTAATCAGCGATTCCAGGCGCATATAATAAACCTGCAGCCTCCTCTAAAAGCTGATTATCTTCCATCTGCTGTTGTTTTCGGGCTGTACGAGCTGCTTTTGTCTCAGAAAGACTTATCCGATTCTGTCTCGCTACTCGCGCCTCATCGGTGTTCTCGGCGAAAACTTTCGAGTAGGTGCCAACAATTATACTTAAGTTGTTCCTAACTCTGACAATGCAGATGTAGCCTTAATTGAATATCCCGGCAGCAATATCGGCTGAGATTTCAATAATTTTTAGTCCAGAATGCAAGTGCTTTGGAGATAATCGCCAAACTGTCGCGTTAAAACTTTTATTAGCATTATGGGTATGGCCACCCAAGGATTCTTCAAGTAAACCATCCATGGACAAATCTTTATAAATTGGTAGGAGATGCTGTTTCATCTCGTCGCCAAGTAGTGGACTAAGATCTTCAAAGAATTATACAAAAATATTGTCAAAGAAAGGTTGTTCCACCCCAAGCGCTCCGGCTACCTCACTCGCTAGTTTACGGTATGCGGGCCCGGCGCTCTCGACTATGTGCAAACACTCCATAAATATTTAATATTTCGATTTTTCCCTTTTCCAGTACGTTCTTAATATATTATACTTTCGAAGTATGAGAAAAAAAAATCTATTTTTTAAAAATTGTAAATGGTTTGCTCCCCTTAAAATACAAAATAAGGTGTCGCCATCTGTTGGCACGCTGGTGAACTAACAATGTAAGTACACTTTATCGACTAGCTTGTGATATTAAATGTAGAGAACATTAGATACATTTTTTCTAATACATATTGAGAAATTTATTTCAGATGTGTCCTTAATCAGTTTGAGTAAAGACGTTATAAATATTTCTTATAACATTCCTTGTGTTGATATCGGTAACTAAAGAGTTAATTAATGTTTTCATTAGTAGTATAACACGAGGGGTTCTGGACACAGATTCCTGCACCGACATTATCGACACTCGGAGAATCTTCGAAGGTTCGCATCCATGCTAAATGGACGTTCTGGACTCCCCTGATTTCAAAGAGTGATGTCACGAAGATTCTAGGTAAAACTGATTCTAGGAATTTTAACTCGGATTCAAGAATTTTGCCACCGATTTCAGGAATCGCATACAACATTTTAGAAGGTTTCAGAAGCTTCTGAAACCTTCGACGGTTCGTATCCGTGCTAAATCACGCACGACAACTCCCAGAACGGGCGGCTCTCTCGCACGACGTTTTGAGAAAGTCCCTTGCCCCTCAAACTCCAAGAACTAACAAAAAAGTTCGATGATTCCCTCCCACCGCAGCCTTGCGCAGATTCGTGAAACCCTTGGCATCCAGTATAGCTCTATAGTTCCTTATGGTTTTTATAAATAGTTCTGGTCATTTACCACAAAAAACAGTATACAAAAATTAAATGCTAATTTCTCGTCCAGCATCCCACATCCAAAAATGTATGTAAACAGTACCAAATCTTACAGATTTTAACGAGCTCTATAATTTACAGAATATCAGAAGAGAGGCAGTGAGACTGAAAGAGAGGGAAGAAATGATAGAGTAAGTTCGGACGCTTTGGAATCTGCCTTCAAGTCAAGAATAGACTGAAACAATAGTAAGACTGAAACAATAGTAAGCTTTTGGCATAAGGATTTACAACATTTTCCGTGAGACTCGAAAAAGTGATTCACCGTCAGACTGTAGAATACTCTTAGAGAGATGGTAATGTAAAAGTGAACGTTGCATTATGCAGACAGTTCGTTCTAACGTCACTTCTTGAAATCAGTGGGGTCCAAGACGTCGATTTAGCATAGATGTGAACCTTCAAAGGCTCTCGAAGTATCGGTAAATGTCGGTACAGGAATCTGTGTCCAGAATCCCCCTTGCCATACTGCTTTTATTAATTCTTTACGGCAACGGATGGCAGATTAAGCAACTTCCAAAAACAAATATCAAAAAATTATCTTACGGGGAAGAAGAATCAGCTGCATAGTTAACCGCAGCAGAGACAGCCACTCAATCTTGGCAAGTCATATGGATTTTCTAATAATAAATAAAATCCCAAGTCAAACTGTTGGAATATCTTTTATGGACCATACTATCTGATTGATTCTTTCTTTAAAATTTTCAAGAAAAAAGCCGTTATTATAGCTATTTCAAGATCTACCGACTCCAAAGTTCTTCCGCGGAAATAAAATTGAGAGATTAACTTCAATACAAGTTGGTACAATAGTCCTAAGTCACCCTCTACATTTATAGACAGTAATCAAAATTCAAAATATTTCCTTATGCAGTTTTAGTAATTTTTAAATATATTAGGAAGGATGACTGAATAAAGAAGGATTTCAATAAATAAAAAAACCATTCATTCACAAAAATAACTCACTCATATGCATTATCACAAACGTATCAAATTAATTAAAATAACTATATCTAAATTCCACTTCTTGTAATAGGAAGAAGCTGAGTATTAATACTTTTCAAGGATTAGCATGATGACGGAAGTCGTCATACGTCAAAAAAAAACAGTTAACATGAATGAACAATGATTTACGATAATTTACATTTCTTTATGCCGTATTATTATCTAGTGATTGTTCGAGGTATTGTTTTCTGTACAAGCCCTCCGGATCGTATCTCTCAGCGAGTTGCTTGAATTTCCCAGGCTCAAATTGTCTAAAAACATCGAAAATACATTATACTGATGAAATTTGACCTTCTTCACAAATGTAATTGAGAAGCACAATAGTATTTGAATTTTAAATACAAGAATAACAATAACCATAAATTATAAGATATTCCACGAAAACAATATAATGACTGCATGATTAAAGAATGATTACTCGTGTATAATTGCACAATATTAACGAATATTTAGCAGCGTGCGAAGTATCTTATACAATGGTGCAAAATCTGGGAGACACGACGTGACCACAAATCGCGTCGTCTGAACTGTTCTCGAAGGCTAATTCGAAGCGCATTCAAATGCCACTCGTCTATTTGCCGATACTGTTACCAACTCGATACCAAGTCCTGCTGTAGTTCTGATTAATTTTCACAGCACATACCAACTTACTTCCTAGTACTGAATTCGGTATGCGCGACACAATTATTCTCCGACCGGTCATATAAGATACGTACGCGCATGCGTAATAACACGTATATAAGTCAACAAAAATGGACGACACATCGAAATATATCAAAAATTTTTAAATATACACAAATACTATAACCCACCTGAGATATCTTATCACTTTCACAGATCCTTCGATTTGACTCTTGGTACATTTTGCACAGGCTGTTTGCAGAGCTTCCGGCAAAACTCCTAAAATTACATAATTATCATTAAATATATGTCCATAGTAAAATATACAAAACTCATTCTTTCGTAATTCATGAAATCAGTTTTTTATTTTTTAATAGTACTCATTGCTAGCGAATGACTGGGTAAATGATTTAAAATTACGTACGAAACATCAAGACGCCGCTATGAGAATTATTAAATATCCTAATGACGTAAAGAGCGATGAATCGAGATGGGCTTCATAATAACTTCGACTCTCCAAAATATAATTCAAATATATAATATACAGTACCTACAGTGAATCCCCGGATAATTCACCTTGGCCGTCGATATGACGACTTTCTTAACTTTTACGACCCGGAAAACAAGAACAATGTTAGGGAAAGTCGACACAGAAAGAAATCGTTCACGACTTAGTTAATAATAACAGGAAGCGTTGCGTTGATGGAACAAGAAACTCCTTGGACATTTTTAAATGTAACAACCTTGATGAAAATTAGGGTACAAGTAAAAGTAAGCCGATCACTGCCGTACATACTTTACACATAAATTAGTAGTAAGTATGCAGAAACATAAAATAGATGTGCAATGATGCAAATAATGTACAACAATCTTTTGAAAAGCATATACATATACATCCCAAGAAAAAACCAGCAAACATTTATCAAGTTATAACATTTCAATAGCCAAGAATGGCGCAAAGAATCCCAGTCCGCTTAGTATAGCCATTCAAAGCTATTTCAAGACCATTGACCCGGTCAAGAAAACATATAATAATCGAATAAGATGCAATAGCCTTCTAGAGATCGAATTAAAATATCATTAGATATAGTCAACAATTAAAATTCACATTATAGCTGAATTGATCGTGCAGTGGACTTAGTTATATTTTTCCTTTTTCATAATCTTTTTATTCCTAAAAAAAAAAAAAGAAAAAACTCACTCTTGAGTTCATGACCATCCGGCGGACAAGGACCTTTATTCATCAGACAATTAAAATAATAGTGAAGGAGTCTCTTGCTCTCGAGGATATCGTCCACGTTGACTTTGTCCCAGCGTGTCGTATACGTGTCATGTCTTGGCCAAAGGTAACCCTGTGTTCCCTTTGGGACGGCGATCACCACTAAGCACAAAATTAACGTAAACGCGAGCAAACGCTCTCCCATCTCGATTACGAGTAAACCGAACAAAGCTCGAGGCTACGACTTTATATGCTGCTGAGGGTTGAACTTCTTCCACTTCTCCGACTCACGGGCGTAGCATACATTTCTAAAGTACCTATATATTCCCCTTTCGAAAATGAATATGAATTCATCCAAGTTCCTATGGAGAACCTCGTTAATTCTTCAAGGACTCTTGGCAGCGTTATCTCATAGGTATTTTCTTAAAATAACCGTATTCCATAGACTTATAACGTAATTCAAGAAAATGATTCGTACGAGCATAGCAATGTTAATGACTTTCGCATTTTTTATATTATTGCGATTGAACATCGATTTTTATCATAATCGATTATATAAGAAGCTGCGTTTCACAGAAGCTTCGTATCAATGTAGTCGTTTGTTGTATTAATTTATTTTTTTACGTTCGTTCACAAACATCCTTTTCAGATGAATCTTTGCTACAGGATATATTTGAATTAAATTTCATTATAATATTAAGATTATCTACGAAATGAAATTAAAATATCAAAAGTGCTACGGGATATCTATAATTAAAGATGACCATGATAAATCTTCAATTGTTATGCAATTCACAAAAGTATCAGACAGTTAATATGGCGTAATCAAAAGATAGTTACGTCACTGTAAACAGTGTATTCTTGCCAAAAAATATTAATCGTTCCTTTTGTTTTGCGGCATCCCTGATAATCCAATTTTTATTTAAAGGATGACAAAAGTTCAGAGTATTGCAGAAACGAATCGCAGGCAGACTGGGAAATAAATTTAAGAATTTCTCAAAATAATATTTTACAAGATCAGTTAATTATAGAAATAATTGTTAGTTTTACGGCAACTATTAGACTTTAAATTTATCTCTTAAAAGAGCCTCATTTGTCGAGATTATAAAGAATCTCGAGTTTCCATCGTAACATACTATACCAACCTTTTATGAGATTTCTTTGCCTGAGGGTCGATGATAACACGGAAAGTGCATAAAACTTATGTTACAACTATGATAAAATAGTCGTTTTACTAAATAAGTATGCCAATCGTCCTGTTTTAATTTAAAAAAAATTCTCAAGCGAACCTTAATACACAAAGTCAATAACCCTTATAGTCGCCCTGCGAGATTTTCCAAATTACTTGATTGTATCTCAATTTAAATTAATATTGAAAAATTTTTATAAATACCAAATACTTTATCAACGATATATTAAAACTGTTATATTACGTATAACATACCGGTGATTTTATATTTTGGTTATTAGAAATATTTTCTAGCTTCCTAAGGCTGTACATGGAGAGTTGAAAATTGTCACGCAATGCGGTAATCGGTATGAGAACTGTGTTATTACAATCATGGAAGAGCAGCCGTGTTCATAAATTATTTTCTCAATGCGAATTATAGGAACAATAAAATCCATCGTACGAAACAGATTATTATTAACGTACAGCATGACGTTTATCTTCCGATCGATTGCATACGTTAAAAATTACCTTGAAGAGATAAATTGATCACCTGCGACAAAGTCTTTTGTAATTAACAAATACAGTTGTTCAATGAATACTTATCTCACAAAGAAAAAACACAGGTTTCCTTGGTCTAATAATAGAAATTCTATGATTCACTTAAATTCATATAAACAATGCACCGAGTATATATCGCCCAACTTTAAAAGAATATAATCAAGGAGTGTATCATTATCCAGTAAAGCACATTGCGGAAATTATTATAGTTTAAAAAAAAACGACTAGATACTGTAATTACTTTTTTCCTGTTTCCGCCTTACAGAACATCCACTCGTTATTTTACTGTATCTACTAAATCTTGACAATAGTTTAATGACAGCTTATTTCGTATGTCATTCACATTCGTATTGCGCCAATTGTGATTGTGCCCTTATTCGGGTTCAAGGGAGAAATCAAAAGTGAGAAAGCTATTTGAAATTGCAACCATATTTGCACACTTGACGTAGGGCAAATAACCAATACGTATATTCGTTACACGAGTACCACGTGTTTTTGACAGATCCAAAACAATGAATTCGTTAGCATACCACACGTGGCTCTGCACACAATTTTTCTCACTATGCATTATTTGCACTTAAATATTGTATTGGTCTATTTTAGCATATACATATTTCCATGATTTTATGGAAAACAACGTGTGTTTGGTAAGGATTGTATCGTTTTCAAACTGTCAAAAACATACATTGAAATCGTGTACCAACTATATGTATATGTAGTTGCACGCTACATGGTATTCTTATGGTATCATGAATTCCATTGGATTGACAGGTCATTGAACTTTTGTATTTTAAACCCACTTGTTGAACATGACCTCAATAGCAACTATAGTCAGTCACTTACTTTAATGCGCATACATGTACAATCAACATCATAGTTGAAACTTGTTTAGAAAGGTGAGTTTAAAGGTTTTTATATAAAATTAGAATTACCAATAAATGGTTTTATACGTTGTAGCATGATTGCTGCATATGGAATAATATAAAATATTTATTTGAACGTTAAACAATTATTTGATCAAGCTTACTTGAATTAATAGAAACTGCGATGCAACTTTCATTTTTACAGCTGTACTAGAAATTTAATGAATTACACTGTATCATAATATACACTGATAATCGGCAATTCGAACTACTTTGGTGCATCATGGTTGCATATCCTCAGGCGCACATCGGAGAAGACAGAAGTTGGACGAAAGTTCGTACGTTGGAAATGGCCCGATTCTTGGGTCATAGTTAGTGGTGACAACTGTCGCGAATATATGAACTTTTATTTCTACTAATATCATTGTCCAATGCATGGTTTCTGTAGTTAGCGGTACCTTCTTTCGGAACATACATAACATTGGCATTTCAGTCGGTAATTCATATAAGGTATCCACAGATCCCTATTTTATCTATCTTCAGTCATCGATAATTACTGCTTATTACAGTATGCAGTTTACATAGTTAGTTCAACAATAGATTTTATGTCAAATTGGCTGCAAGTATGATTAAGGTAACATGAACAAGAACTTCACATATTACCGTGTAAATAACACAGCACAGCGTCTCGTATTCACCGTCGGGAAGTTAGCGTCAAAAGATAAATGTGTATGTTTTTAATGCTTAAAAAACTGCTCCTTAAATGCTCTTTATGTTTTTCCTAATTTCTACATTGCTATTACATAATGATTAAAAAATGTAGATTAAAACAAAAAAATTTTATTGCTATTCCAAATAACCAAGCAGATTTTTATATGGTTTACTCAATGAATCATTGCTCTCAATCTACTCCACTTTGCTCCCCAATATGTTTTTTATTTTATTAAAGCATCTTTAACTAACAAGTCAAATTTCGAAGATGAGCCGAGGGCACTGGAAACATAGTTTCTCTGTTTATTGAAGGCTAGATATTTATTCGGATATAAGAAGATGCAAGCATTCGTACAGCAGCCCGGTAGTGATAATTGATTTCTTACTGTGCAAGTCCGAACTTTTTAATGCTGACAGACTCTGTCTGAATATATTTGCATCTACTGACATTGAGTAAGTTTACACGCATAGATTTTACATACATTTAATCAATCGCATGTAAGGTTTAAAAAGAATAGCCTAATGTAATTGGTTAATCCTTTCTAAAACACGTGCGTGTAAACTTAGTATCTGCAGAAATGCCTAATATCGCGGAGTCTTAAACTAAGCAACTAAGAAGAAGTAACTAAGAATTTACCAACCACGTTGGGTTGTAAATACGTGCGACACGTGGACCCTCGCAGCTCCTTGCAGACCGAATATTATTTTTTTTAATCAAGCGCGACCACGAACATATTGGAAAATTATTATTGGAGAAATGCATAAAATGCATCGTACACGCACACGTACACATGCACGCACGGGTTTGATTAGATTAGAAGATGATTAGCGCAATGCTAGTAGGGATCAATCTGACAATGGCTTTGAGTTTGATGCATACATTTTTATTTTACGAGTAATTTTCTTCCCCATGTAGAAAAAAAAACGGAAATTCAGAAAGTGTGAAAATCTATTTTCGTTCATTAAAAGCAATAATAAGGACACATTGTTAGAAAAATCATAAATATTAATTATCTATAAGATTGTATAGATTGAAATGCGAAGATTTGGAATTCGTTAGTTTCAAAATTACGAATGTCTGCCCGTTTTTTTTTTTAAATATGGTATATGACGAACCCGGGGATCGTTTGGCATTTTCGGAACGAAGATGATTGGTGAACCCCCACCAGACTATTTTTCCGATTCCGTCGTTCCTGTTCTGTCTTCTGTACATTTGACAAGACCCTTATACTACATATAAGTAGTATAATTACAATTGACTATCGATATAATTGTAATAATGATTTTAATTACAAAATTGTTTAATTTATACTTTACACTGCATTTCCTTTTAATGATTGCATAGACGGAATTATTCTTTTTTAAAAATATAACTGGAATTAATTATTTCATTCCGTACTGCTACGTGCAATGAATAATGCAAAGTACTACCAAGAACCAATCCGACAATTATGGTCAGAGTATCAAAAATTCACTCATTTCATTATTGTCAATAATCTAACGGCGATTGATTTATGAAATTTTAAAGCATATTATTCATATGCCTTAACATTTCTGTTACTCAGAAGTTTTTCATACGTATTTTCCGCAACGAAATTTGTCACACAAGTATACATTTAGCTTATACGTTTTCAGTGGATTACATTTTCCTTTCAAATTGACCAGTTTTTATGTACATTTTTTTTTTGTAACGCCTGCTTGAAAAGTTTAATTTTCGAAACCTGTGCATAATGCGTGAGGTGTCTCATTTCCGAAGAGTAAAGAAAAAAAAAAGTTAACACATAAGCAAATTCGAAATACTCTATTTTCAAGACTACAGCTTTTTCACGGATGGGCTCATCACAATAATTCAATATTGCGCGCTCTCAATGGCACCATGGACCGTTGCTATTCCATTCGCTTACTTCTCAAATAAAACGTTCCTTCACAGGAATTACCAAAAATATCGTGCATCGACACCTCACCTCGGTTCATACTGCATTGACACTCGTACTAGTGTGAAGCAGCATGAGTTCCTGGTTCATGCTGCAAACTTCACACTGGACGGATATCGCTACTTTCAACACCTGCAGTACAGTATACTATTTTTAGCAAGGGTAAACCCATTACAAGGGATTTATACAAGAGATACACAAAGAATTTGAAAACTAAAATTAACTGAGGTTTAAATGTCGAGATTAGAATATTGGATCTAGAACTGTTTGATATCATCAGTTATCTTTAGTAAAGCCAACCCTTACTAGTGAACATTACGTTGCAGTACAAATATATTGTACGTCACTGTTTAATTAATATCCAACACACTTTAGTTACGTAAATGACAATTTTCCTAAATGCAAAAAAATTGATTGACGTTTCAAAGCCATGATCGGTATCTTCGCATGACGGAATATGGTTATATTATTTTTACTATTTCGTGACGGAATTATTTCAAGTAATAGTTTATAATGAGATGAGGTACGTCAGTACGAATATTTTATGAGATTTTTTACAAATAATAATACACAACAATGAATCTTTGAATAAGTCCCTTGCGTCTATACGTAACAGAATATTCTTAGATATCTATTTGCAGATCTTCAATGATTCATTGTTGCAGTCAAAATCAAAGACACGAATATTAACTACGAATAAATATTGAAATGTTTCTATATGACAGCCACTGTAAGAGCAGATTACCTGTAGATTAAAAGTACTATCACGTTGATTCCGAATGCAAATCGTCACCTCGAAAAGACGTGGTAAAAATCCATAGAACCATAAAAATAAAGGCAATAAAATATGCCATTCGATTTAAGCAAGCTTTAAATCTCAACAAAACAGGTTTCAGTGTACTGCAATATATATTTAAAAAATGATAATATACAGTCTACACGTTCTTACACGATGAGTTATCAGAGAGCCAAACTCTGTCAGAATAATTAATGATGAGGTTCGATTATATATTTTTTTCAAACATCATCAATATCGACGATCACAAGGACGAAGATCGTCACGAGATGGTCAGAAGCAATACCACACGAATTGCGCAAATTCCGGTCTTTAACAGCTCGTATAAATACGGAAGATCACGGGAAGGATCCTTAGTACTGTCCAAGGAGATCGATACGATAAGAATAATGTCTCGTACCGTCTGTATAGTTTTACTCGTGGCCACAGTCGTCGTGGCCATTGTGTTGAGCGAGAATGTCGAATTATATTCGGACAAGTACGATTACGTTGACGCTGATGAAATTTTAGCCAACGCTCGACTGCGCGAGCAATACTTTAAATGTTTTACTGGGACCGGACCCTGCCTGACTCCTGATGCGAAATTCTTCGCAGGTTTGTACATTCAGATCTGAATATTATTTCTATCTCATAACAGTCATTCATTGAGCACATAGGTATTTATTGAATTTGTTTACTTAGGAAATTTTCCCGAATCACTCGTAACGCAGTGTAAGAAATGTACCGAGAGGCAAAAGATCATGTTCGATAAAGTGGTTGTATGGTACACAGAAAATCGTCCGGAAGAGTGGAAAAAGGCAGTTGAGATATTCGTAGAAGCTGCCAAGAAGAAGAAAATTGTGAGCTAAAGAATTGAACGTATTAATTCGACTTCGATCACATGCATAAGCGTTAAAAGTAATATTGTTGAAATATCTTACATAGGATGGTATTAAACAGAAAAATATACAGTTAATAATAATTTTTAAAAGTGTCTATGTTTCTAACCTATTTCCTAAAATAAAATCCATGGGATTAAGTTTCTATCTGGTTTAATGAAATCATCTTGACTTGAAAAACAGAACTTTATAATATTATAGAAATGGTAATTGAGAAAATTTCTTTTATTTATCAGTCAATCAATAAGGTACAGTGTAGAATAATATTTTCAGTGAAATCAGGTGAAAGATAATACATTTTTTAATATCATAGCGACCTTCTATTAATTATTAGTATGTTTGTATTCAACTTGACATTATGAAATTTTAGAAGAAAGTTCTATATTTGTTACCCGGATTGTATTTTTACACAAATTCGCGCCAGTGGTCAGGCTTATTATTCATTAGATGCAACAAAAATTATCTCTGTTTAAAACCGAAACGGAAATCTATTAAATTCGAAAACTGAAACCGAAATTCAAGCTTTCACCATTGTGGACACCGAAATCCAACCGACATTTCTTTCAGTTGCAGTCCCTGATTAAAAGCATATAAATTTTTATCATTTAATGCTAACTTCCCGACGGTCTCGACTCCCTGATATAAACAAACTATAACTGGTTGTAGAGTAGGTGCTTCCCACTAGATGGCAATACTGAAACTCTGTATTATCATTGAAAATACTGACACAACATAAATAACAATTTTCTTCAACAGCGGAGCGAAAACGCTCGTCTTCGCTACGTTCGGGGGGAGCGAAAACGGGCAATTCTCGATTGGGGAAACATGGATGATTGAAAAGTTGAATAGGGGTTAGGCGACTTTTTCCGACGAATCTAGCGACCAGCTACCCATCGCAACGACGTTCGCTTGTTTGAAAACGCTCGTTGCTACGTCTGAGGCATAGTCAAAATCATAGAGATTTAGTAAACGCTCGATTTTAAAAACAATTTTCCCCTTTTAATTGGAGAATCCAAAGGAATTTAAAAAAATGCACTTTCAGGAGACAGTTTTCATTGTGATTTCTCATGATTTGTAATATTTTTTATTCGATGAATTATACGTCATTTTAAATATTCTCAAGAAGTTTCAATATAATGTTCATATAACTTTTAAATCGTGATTGTGGTTATTTCGGGGGTGCTTCGACCCCGGACCCCGACCAGGGCTCCGCCCTGGACCCGGCGGGGACTTCATCCCCTGCACCCCTGTCGGGGGCTTTGCTCCCTGAACCCTCTTCCACCTCTGTGAACGCGTTGCCCGAGTTACCAAATTAATCTGCTGGTTAGCATCGACCTGAGAATCACCTACTACGCGGAAACTCGCGTTCGCTTCGCTGTTGAAGAAAATTGTATGTGAAGCTCGAGAAAAAACGGGCGGAAACACCCGTTTTCGCTCTCGGTGCACAATATAGTATTGTTTAACGTTTACAGTATGAATGTATTAATAATATTAAGACTTGTATTACACATAGTATAATTACAATTAACTATCAATATGCTCATAATAATGACTTCAATTACACAAGTATGAATTTTGCTTATACGTTTTCAGTGGATTATATTTTCCGTTCGAATTGACCAGTTTTTATGTACTTTTTTTTTGTAACGGCTGCTTGAATAGTTTAATTTTCTAAACCTGTGCAGAGTGCGTGAGGTGTCTCATTTCTAAACAGGAAAGGAAAAAAAGTTAGCACATAAGTACATTTGTAGTACTCTATTTTTAAGGCTAGGACTTTTTTCACGCATGGACTCTTCAAAATAACTTAATATTGCGCGCTCTCAATAGCGCCATCGGTCCTTTTTATTCCATTCGCTTGCATCTCAAATAAAACTTTCCTTCACAGGAATTACCAAAAATATAGTTTATCGGCAACTAATCTCAGTTCATATTGTGAGTTCTCGGCTCATACTGCAAGCGATTTATACGAGAGATACACAAAGAATTTGAAAACCAAAATTAACTGAGGTTTAAATGTCGAGAATAGAAAATTGGACCTAGAATTGGTTGATATCATCAGTTAACTTTAGTAAAGCCAACCCTTACTAGTGAACATTACGTTGCAGTACAAATATATTGTACGTCACTTTTTAATTCATATCCAACACACTTTAGTTACGTAAATGACAATTTTCCTAAATGCAAAAAAATTGATTGACGTTTCAAAGCCATGATCAGTATCTTCGCGTGACGGAATATGGTTATATTATTTTTACTATTTCGCGACAGAATTATTTCAAGTAATAATTTATAATGACATGAGGTACGTCAATAGGAATATTTTATGAGATTTTTTACAAATAATAATACACAACCATGAATCTTTGAATAAGTCCCTTGCGTCTATACTTAACAGAATTTTCTTAAATATCTATTTGCAGATCTTCAATGATAGGTCCTGACGTATTTTTCGGGCAAATATTTATTCATCGTTGCAGTCAAAATCAAAGACACAAACAATAACTGCGAATAAATATTGAAATTTTCTATATTACAGCCACTGTAAGAGCAGATTACCTGTAGATTAAAAGTACTATCACGTTGATTCCGAATGCATATCGTCACCTCGAAAAGACGTGAAAATGCAAACAACTATAAAAATAAAAACAACAAAATACACCAGTCCATTTAAGCAAGCTTTACATCTCTACAAAACAGGTTTCTATATACTTCTTACAATATAGATTAAAAAGAATATGCAGAGCACACGGTCTTACACGATGAGTTATTAAAGAGCCAAGATCAATTAGAATAATGAATTAAATCAGATTTGATTATATTTTTTATACAAACATCATGAATATCGACGATCGCAAGGACGGTGATCGTCACGAGATGGTCAGAAGCAATACCACAGAAACTGCACAAATGCCGATCTTTAACAGCGCGTATAAATACGGAAGATCACGTGAACGATCCTTAGTACTGTCCAAGTAGATCCGTACAATAAGAATAATGTCTCGTAGCGTCTGTATATCTTTACTCGTGGCCACAGTCGCCGTGGCCATTGTGTTGAGCGAGAATGTCGAATTATATTCGGACAAGTACGATTACATTGACGCCGATGAAATTTTAGCCAACGATCGACTACGCGATCAATACTTTGACTGTTTTACTGGAACCGCACCCTGCCTGACTCCAGATGCGAAATTCTTCGGAGGTTTGTACATTCAGATCTGAATATTTTGTCCGTCTAATAACAGTCATTCATCGAGCATACAATTATTAGATTTCTTTACTTAGGAAATTTTCCCGAATCATTAGTAACGCAGTGTAAGAAATGCACCGAGAGGCAAAAGATCATATTCCACAAAGTGGTTTTATGGTACACAGAAAATCGTCCGGAAGAGTGGAAAAAGGCAGTTGAGATATTCGTAGAAGCTGCCAAGAAGAAGAAAATTGTGAGCTAAAGAATTGTTTCGATACGTTTCTATGACTTTACGTATTAATTCGTCTTCGATCACATGCATAAGCGTTAAAAGTAATATTGTTGAAATATCTTACACAGGATGGTATTAAACAGAAAAATATACAGTTAATAATAATTTTTTAAAATGTCTGTGTTTCTAACCTATTTCCTGAAATAAAATCCATGGGATTAAGTTTCAAGTTGGTTTAACGAAACCATCTTGACGATAATTAATGGTCATGAATCGTGTAAGGAAAAACAATTGTTTATAATATTATAGAATTGGCAATTAAGGAAATTTCATTTATTTTAAGTCCATCAATAAATTACAGTGTAGATAACATTTTTAGTGAATTCAAGCGAAAGATAATAAATTCTTTCATATCATAGCGATCTTTTATTAATTATTAATCTATTTGTACTCAACTTGACATTATGAAACTTAGGAAGGAAGTTCTATATTTGTTATCCGGATCGTATTTTTCCACAAATTCGCGCCAGTGGTCAGGCTTATTATTCATTAGATGCAAAGTCACGGTTTTCACTATTTCTCTTTGCTTCATGTTGCATTTTGAACAATTCGTTGCTAAAGCCTCCGGTAATATTTCTACAAATTATAATAGACATATTAAAGCTTAAGTACTTACTTGCCACAATTATAATTTTCAATATCCGTACTTTAATTAACTGACAAGCATACTTAAAATGTAAATGAATAGATTAGCATCAAAAAATAAAGAAGAATTATCATTAATTAAAAAGTTCATCAAACGGTATAATATTGTAATTAATTGAGGACAAAAAGTTACCTTTAAAGAAGCGGCCGTCAGATGTACAAGATCCTTTGTCAAGTAAACAGAGAATATAACGTTGTAAAAGCCGTTCGCTTTTTAAAATATGATTCACATTTACATTATCATATTTATTGCTATAAAAATCATCAGCGTAAACTGCGTTACAGCCAATGACCGCCAACACGAGGACATAAACGCCAATCATATTCCTATAGAGATACGAAATACGATTTCTATAGAGATCGAATAAGTTCGCCCAATAGCTATCTACACTGACTGTTCTATCACTGTTCTAATACGTTCGGCGAAGTACTGTAATAGTCACTGTTAAAAAATTTTTTTGTTCGCTGCTTTATAAAGGCCCCACTCCATGTTTATAGGTATTCATTAATCCGGAAGAGGAAAATTAAAATAACAACGCGTAGACACTGAATAAAACGGTTAATCGTATATTCCATATGGGTTTTCGCTGACATACACGTTAGCTTTTTTAATGCCAGATACCCATCTGTCTCTACAAACAAATACACTTACACGAAGGCTATGACAATTTAGAGCTGTAATTACCCTTTGTATATGGACCACGTCTTGCTTACAAAGAATAATATTTTCATAGATAAACCGTTAAATCACGTACCTTTTACTTTAATGTGGCACGTTGCCAGACATATTTAATTAAAACTAATATCAACCGAACGTGTCTATACTGTCGAAAGTGTACTTTTGATCTCGAATGGATTCTTTTACTGCAAAAATTTCCATAATAAAACAATAGGTATGCTAATATTGCCATGTTAAAAAAAAGATCTCAATGGAATAATATATTGGTCGTTAATGCAGTAATGCTAAACAAGGACAAAAATTCACATCTTTACTTGAAGTTCGAAAAGTTGAGATTATTTTAAAAAAATATTTGCCTTAGAAATATTTTTCATGCATGGTTATATTTTATTTGCTAATCCATTAATACCGCTTTAGCGGTAATGTAGTTCAATAAGTTTAAGGAATCATTCAATAAAAATAAAATAAGGTATAAACGTAGGCTCGTACACATACAGATTTTTGAGTCTAAAATTACAGACGAATAAATGAATTTCACGAAGAACAATCGATCTTAAATATAAAGATGAAAAATTAGAGACATATAATACTTCTGAGTAACATCAGCGCTGCAAGGAATTTATTCGATACGAGAATAAATGCATGAAATTCATCTGCATAGCCTGTATGACGCTGCCTCAAGGTAAACCTGTTTGACCTTGTATTTATATATGGTGGATATAAGATACGTGTACGTATCGTACAATTTTACATCAAAACAAGTTGCATGCCATTCTTGAAAAAAAAAATGTGCAATGATTAACAAAAAATGATATGAATAAATTTTATTTTCATTCCCATGAGTCATCGATTTAACGTCTTAAGACACTTTCATAGGCAATATAATATCGTCGTAATTTAATTTTGTTCCTGTCGATTAACTCTTTCAATTTGAACATTATCAATGTCCAGTGTAATAATTGTAAACGATTCGGAGCATGATTTAAACCTATAAAGTGTTTTTCTTAATTTAATGAATTAGAATGTATGGAAAAGAAATAATTGACTTACTCTGTAGGAAAACTGCGCCCAAGAAATTCAAGAAAGTTTCTGTAAAAGGTTGCGTTACCAAACTGTTACTAGGCATCCGTCTAGTATAGTGTAATTGAACTTTAACAGTTAACCACAAAAGTAACCAGCTGATAATTGCTACTATTATCGTCGTCCACCATACTTCATTTGTAAATGGGTTTATATATCTGTGTTTAACATTGCTGATCCTGGGATGCCGAAATATGAAATATGGTCTGTATGTAAAAAAGTATACAGGAGTTTCTAAAGAATAGTAATTCAAGATCAGGATCAGAGATCGGAGGAGAAATCTTACTTACTTGCATGTTGTTGTTTCAACTGATGTCTCAAGCATTCCAAGTCTCTCTTGATTCATATGCATTGGCGATATTACAATTTCGACTAATCCCTTCTGCATAAATACTATGACTCCACTGTAAAATCCATTACTTAAGTATCCCCAAGATGTTTCTCTTAACAGATCGATGCTAATCAAGAATAAATACTATATTAATATCTAACAACCTCTGTACACTAAAACAGCACCTTTACCTTAATGCTTTAGAGTGACGTGCATAGTTGGAATATTATTAGATGACAACATGTTAACCTGATAAAAGACATCTGCATCCATTTGGCAATCTATAGATGAAGAATAATAACAATTCTGCTATAAGTGAGAGCAAGTATACTCTGCATGTTAAGATTAGCAGTTATGGATACATGAAAAATGGTTATATCTTTCAAAACCATTTCCCCTGTAAACTTGACGCTTTCTGTTATAAAATATTGTATTTTAATTCGAATTTGTTTAAACTCGTATATATCAATATGACAATACAGACCGTAATGATTGAAACAGCCAAAGACGGCAATTTGACGTAGAGACTTTTCCAAAAAATAATCTTTTGCAAATTGTATAGACGACTGATCGGTTGTCATTTGCTTCGGTAACGTCGAAAGTAAAAGAGGAACGTACAAAATCATTTTTTACAACTTGTGCAGAGTTGTCTAGAGAAACAAGTAAACTTCGTTTACACTGCTTTGTAAACCGTTCCATAATCTTGTATTTGTACAGTGACACCGTACTAAAATGTAAAACGTGCATGAAAATGATTGCAGGTGCAATTACCATTTATTTGATATACCGTGATGATGATTACATTCAGGAAAGCGACGATACGCTGTAATAACATTGATCCACATATTCTAAATTGTCAAAGCTCTATAACATTTTAAAACGGCATAGTCGCGATTATGTAAAGACAAATGATTGAATCGTTTAAAACTCTTATCACTCAATATAACAACTAAGTGTTTTAAACTATCATCACAATCTATCTTTTAGGTTTATAATATTGCTATGTGACATAATAATTCTTAATGACATATGATTTTACATCTGTATTGTTTTTTTAATTACTTACTACACGAAAATAATTTTAATTATCTAAATAATTATTGAATAACGCATTAATGTAATAATTATTATAAAATTATCTTATCAATGACACAAATCCATAATTCATATTTTCAAGATAAGTGTAAACATTAAATTTCTCCTTGAATCACTTACTTCATCTATACTCCTGCCATAGTGACATTACTCATTTTTTAGATCTTAGATTAGATCTTATTAGGGAGTAGGAATGCACTCGAATATACATATTGATAACTGCCTGATTTCTAAATCCTGGTATCACATATGTATTATACGAAAGTTACTCAGGATACCTGTAACGTTTACAAAAATTCTCCACGCCCAAAACGGCAACAGCCATAGTTAAACCCATCAACAGAAACAAAGTAGCTGGAAAAAACTCTCCCAGTGCTACAGGAACAGGTGCAGAACTGTGACTTTTTGGGCAAGTTGGTCGTCTATATTGCCACACATGCAGCAAACGTTCTGAAAGTCCATGTTCCATAATTTGTCTCATTCTATAAACAGATGTGTATACAAATAAATTAAAAAATAATTAAGCTAAGATCGAATGACAATTCTCCTTTGATCAAATATCGGTAATCAATTTAAAAACCAACCCATAAGTCACCATCTTCTTAAACGGAGAATGCTTGCTAGTCACAGTTGCAACATGCTTAGCTGGAAATAACTGAACTTCCATCAAATCACAAATTTCATCTTCCGAGAATGTATCCTACAATGAGAAATTCTGACGTATCATCTAAGCGATTAAAAAATTACCATCTGATACTGTAAACTAAAGAGGTAAAGAAACTGAACATCTTATGGGACATGGTGTCACGCAAATCAGAGTTTAAGGGATCCCTACAAATAGACTTTACCGATTGAAATGAATGACGCGGCAGAGAATACACGGGGATATCTAATCCATCCATTTACATTCAGCGAATGAAACTACGCACCTTAATGATCTTATACGCAGTGTTCACGTCTGCGTGAAAAGCAAAACCGCCTTTCTTCACTTTCCGCAATCCCTCTATGTGATTATAAAAAGCCGGCTTTTTTCTATACTTATTAGGCGCCACTTTACGCTTATAAAGTTCTAAGGCGACGGGGTCACTTGTTGTCTGAAAATGATTTGTACAAATAATACACGTCAAGTATTTTTTAACACATTGCGTACGGGTCACGAGATATCTCGTTTTTAGCAAATTGAACGTTGCGGCCGGGCCACGAGATATCTCTTTTTCATGTTTTTTTATTTAATGGGTAAATAAGAAACTGTGCGGTCTTTGAGGGCGTGTTCAACGCGCAGAGCGCCGTAAGCAATGTGTTAATATGTATTCAGCAAGCCAATAAGTAACGAGAACATATCAGCAACAAGTCAGATGTCTCATAATCTTCATACCCTTTGACTATGATATTTTAACATTGTAGCTATGCAACTTAGCTAAAAAACTTACCGCGAAGAAGTCATAATTGTAAGCAATGTCGTCAATGCCAATTTCTAAATTGCTTTCCAGAAGATCTTTCAAGTTATTTATATAACGAGGTGGCTCTGCGAGTAGTGAACCAACTATACTTGCTGAATAAAATTGATAAAGCATTAATGCCAAAAAAAATAATGACAAAAACACTATTCGGCCTGAGTACGATCTCGGACTGTCGGTTAAGCCTGTATGACGAGAATAAACACCACTAAATAATATTGATGTCATTCGACAATTATATATCATCATTTTCACATACCTTGCTGAGAAATGGCTGCCATACAAATAAAACCAGTTTCTAAACCCAGTTGTAAATTTATTTTACTAAAAGGCATTCTTCTGCTGTAATATAATTCCAATTTACTGGTTAACCATAGTATTAACCAGTATATAAATCCTACTGCTACAACGACCCACCAAACTTCTTCCCTGAATGGCCTTAGAAAGCCATTGCGTACGCTGGTCTTCTTCGGATGACGGAAAAGGAAGGAAGGCCTAAATATATGCATATATAAACTTGTCAAATGGTAGCTACGAGTACACGTGCCACTCACAACGGCAAGTCCATGTCTTTTTTTTTTTTTTTTAAAAGAACTGAATCTTGAAACACGTGGCATTGAAATTCTAATCTAACCTAACCTAACGAAACCATTTCTTAGCCCATCACAACTGCGAGTGTCTAGCATGAAAATTTTTTCGAAAAATTCAGGATGTGAGTGCCGCTTTATAGTCCTGACAGTATACCTTACGTATCAAGATGCTATCAGGCCCGCCCTGACAGACATCAAGTGTCCTCATAACTGCCAATGCTCAAGACAAAAAGTCCTGAGACCTAACCTTCTTAAAAAATATACCTATATATGTATGTATATAAACTATAACAAATAATATATTCAAAAAAATATATATAGTAAGTTACCTGGCCATATAAGTCTGTACTGTATATTCAGCAACATCGATTCTCTCAGGTTTAAATTGCAGTGGAGTTACACCCACGTCAACCAGTCCTTTAATCATATCTCCCAGCATCCCGTTGAAACTACCATTTATTAAATATCCCCAAGTTTCTGATCGCGTCAAAATCATTCTATATAAGATCACAGGTATCGATGAAAATCATAATTCACGAATTTCTCCGTTAAATTTTTCCACACAATTTGATGAAACACATTAGAAAAAATCCTTACGTATAATTATAGTAATCTCGCAGCTGTAGCAGAAGAGCATAATTAAATCGATGCATTGTATCAAGATGACGATTAATAGGATTGGAGATGTAAGTCATTAAATCCGGTACAGGCGGATTCGATAGCTGTATCAGTATTCACAATTGTATGATTAATTGTAACAGACGCTACTTTTGTATGGTAAAAACAGTAGTGCCTCCACTTAAACCATACCGTGATCGAAAAGTTGAGATGTAAGCCTTGAAAATCAGCACGTCTTTTGTATTTGTACTGGGTAAGCTGTATAGAGAGGCCATCGAGAGAATTCCAAACGCCCATATAGGTAACATTTAAACGACCACCGTGACGATAACTTGGATTATAAACGTCATAAAGTACATAGATTTCATCGTGATGAAGTGCCAAAGTAAACTCTGTCTCCACAGTCAGAGGAAGTTTCCGAAGAGTTTCCATCGGGGGCGTAGAGTCTTTGGATATCGCCAGCCAAAAGTAAGATTCGTTATAGGGCAGACGTTCCTTTTGAAACTAGTATTAAAATTTTGTTATCGTTAATACGAATTTCACAGTACATTAACTACAAAGAAATGTTGTATTCACACCTTGTCAAGGATTATCTCACTTCTTGTACAATCCAAATCGAGAACTATACCAAGCTTATAGTAATTCACTGATAAAGTTGTCTTCATGTTAATATTTTCCGAAATTGAAATGTAAGACAGCTCTGTGTCGGACAGCATTAATTGTTTAGATAAATTCACTCTTTCTGTTTAAGAAGACAAATTAGTTTCATAATAACTTACACGTATGTATATGAATTAAAACAGCACTTGGTATACGTACCAAGATGATTGTAACATGCGAATACAACAATTTGATGTATAAGTTTATCAGCAAAATAATCTTGTAAAAATTGTGCAGACAATCCATCTGCATCGTTGCATCGTGTCGCACAGACAAATACAAATAGCAAGAACCGTAAATCCATTATTTTGTTGTTAAAATTCGATATCTGTGAAATCTATCACTTCCTGGTCGTCCGAATGTTTGTGTGGTTCTCGTAAAGATGTAGAATTTATATGCGCGGTTTATATACTTCGATCTTTCTTTTATGACCCAACGCTCATACAAATTCTATACAATTGAAAATTAGACACAACGACAGTCCTTTAGAAATGAGAGGAAAAATGACAAATAGCCTTAGGGCAAATGATAGAGCCCATGAGACTTATACTGCTTCCTAGAAAAACGAAAATACGTAGGAAGAATCGTGGCGTATGTTCGAAAAGGCACGATAAGCCAACCGATGTAATAGTTACTATGTAATAGCGCGCACGGCTGTAATATTCTTCTAGCAAGAAATATCTTTGACTGTCCTTCACGATTTCCTAATTCATAATCTATAATTTCACACTGGCAGCAAAGCCCCTTGACAGAATTGACATTCATTTCGCCTCAGCTTATACTACCTCGTATTCGACAAATTATTCACAGAGCATTCGCGCACAGCTGCAGTTAGGAAGTTCCCTGCTAGGTAATTTCAAACTATCTGATGCAAATAGAGCAGAACCTATGTCACATCGATCGTCCGGCTCGTTACAGTCTCTCTACAGTCACTGTATGATTTAAGTCACTGTAATTAAGTGTGATTACAGTCACTGTATGATTTCAAACTACCGAATAATCAATCATTATGATTGCAGAAGTGCAATTGAAAAATTCGCAATTGAACATAGAGGAATAAAATCAACAAAGAACGTTCTCCCTGTTAAACTGTATCACTCGGATTTCTAATAGCACGTCTATCGCGTGTCTTGTCATACAATTCACGTATCAGGATACGTGACTGAATACCTTATTGAAACTCCACGCGACGTACTGTGTGCACTTATTGAAGATAATCACAGGATAACCACACCACGTCACTGCGCCTTCAAAATCTTCATTTATTAAAGATGCCGAATGGCGGTAACTCATGTCCTGCACATTTAAGTTATAACTATTTAAAGATGTTACGGGACATTTTATACGAAAAACAGTGCAAGCTGTTAAGTTGTAAAGTGAGAATGGGAAACGTATACGTACTTGATATTCAGATCTCATTTAATTTACTAATCGAATTGGAATTGAAAGACCATTGCTAAGACACGTAATTCAAGGAGTATGGATTTGAATACGCTTAAAGAATAAAAGGATATAGTAGGAGTATACGATGAGTAATGCTTTTACGTATAACACGAAATATATAATTATTTTGTTTGCTATAGAAAGATACAAATATAACTGTTCCAAAATACTATTGCTTAATGATCATATCACCGCTTTGTAATCTATGTGCTTGCTTTACGTTTTAAATGTTCATTGATAAAAAATAAAATATAAAATTCGGTATTATGCATATTAGATATTTGTCAAAGCTCTATAAAATGCTGTGACAACACAAATATAATAATCACAATCTGGACGAATTAGAATATCAATTAAGGTGTTAACATGCTTCCTCAATTGTTGTTAAGAAGAGGATATAAGGGCTGTAATCCGTACTGCTCCTATTAACATTTAGACACCGTCCTATATCTGCCCCTCTTCGTAGCCAGAACCCTGCAAGAATTCATGTTTTAGCATACATTTCTTTCCAGTTTAAGAACAGGTTGTGAATGACTCACGGCGTGAGTAATATCTTCCTACTATTGTGTAAATTAATATTTTTGACAATTGTGAATGCCACAGTCACACAGTGAGTGCATTCAGTAACAAAGGAACAATTGCGATAAACGAAGATGAAAGCTGTAATTGGCAAACGACTGAACTGACATGAACGATTTATTTAATGTTGCTTTTTACGTAAATGAAGGTAGAAAACCGATGAGAGCGCCACCGGGATTCATGAATTGCGGTAAATTTAAATTTCATTTCTATTAAGAAAATTTGTGGTAAGAGTTTATTTCCATCATTGTATTGAGAATGGTCGAATATTTTAAGAGAAAAGGGTGTAGACGAGGTGTACATGATAAGTAGTGTCTTTATTGTCGGAATAATTACAGCATCAGATTTTTAATTGTGCGTAACGTCAAGCTACTACTCGAAAGTGAAGGGTCGCTATCTTAGAAGGAGTTGCACTTGGAAGCGAAATCCATTAAATGGATGAACCTTTACACCGTAAATGCATCTAAAGTAATTATTCAATTCCATAAAAGGATGAAAGAGTTGATTGAAACAGTAAGTAAATACTTAATAAAATGAAGCTTATTTTTTGCAATTAACACCGTATGCTATGCCTATACCATATTATAAGAGCCCAATATAGGTTACACCTAGACAATCACTTAATTTTTCAAACGAAGCACATTGGACATGGATATTCAATTCTATAAATTATATGGTACTGTAGTATATGGTAAACATTATTCTAATTGAATTTGTTACTACGGCTATCTGAATTAACTGCTTCCCGTACCATCACCGTTTACAATGATTTACTTTGCTGACTATTACTAATTGTTATACTGTGCAACGAGTGTAAAAATATCAAAACCGATTGTGAGTGATGTTAAGCATTACTTGTGCGAACAAGGCTTTGTACACTGTGTAAGCTATTATTTTTAATCCTTAACATTATAGTTAAGCTTAGTCGTGATAGCCACACCGGTGAAACTTATTAATAGTAACCTACATCACGATTTTTCATTTAAACTTTAGCAACTTTTGCTATGTATCACAAATTCAAAATCGTGTAATCTGTATATCACCAAATTACTCGATTTCAAACCTAACTAAACTGGCGTGAGACACTATTTTTACAATTGCCGTAATATAACACCGTCAAATACCTTGGATTAGCTTTCAAAATTCTATGCGTTATTTTTCAAATCGAGCAAAAACTACGATTACAATGTATTCATCTAATGAATAGAGAAATCAAATATTGATATATATTATAGCCTGCTATAAATATTCAAGTGGAATGATTCTCACTAAAAATTCATTACCATAATGATAACTTTCTGGAAAGAGCGGAAATGAATTTGAAAAAAAGCGATCACTCGCTTTGTTGTGCTCAAAATAAAAAGCAGCAGACACAAGCTACACTTAAAAATGTGAAACAGCCACTGAATTAGTGTACTGTCTTATGTACCTTAAGGGCTGCCTTAACACCGATGGTGACTACAATACCCAAACCAAACATTATCAAGTGTGGCAAATATTTCATTCCTGGAATATCAGATCGCTTAGCCATCAGTAAAGACAAGAAGGACAACTTCTTCTCGGTGTAAGGCGGATAACGAGCTCTGTAATACAAATTAAAAAGGTCCAGAAACATTCTTCGAATAATAAAATAATATGGATCTTGGATCTGGAGTTACTTACGATCCCAAATATTCGCCCAACTTATTGTAACTTTTTATAAGACAGCCTTTCTTGTGTACGAATGTATCAAACGTATACTTTCCATGATATGCGCCCATGCCAGACGCTCCGACCCCACCAAACGGTAAAGTATCGACTATAAATAAGCGACAATTTAATTATATTTAATTATATATTATACTATAATTATATACCGACATACAATATGAATTACACTAAACTATTACTATCACAATGCCAATTTTAGTTTTCACGCACACCCAATTGCATATCACTGAATATAAAAAAAAACCGTGCAACTCCTCCACCGTAAAAGAATTTCATTAGCTAATTTCCAAAAATGGGTGATACACAGAAAGAATTTTTTGAAATAAACTAATTAGAAAACTTATAATAAGGTTAGTATTCCATCAGAAAAGAATTTTAAATTTATGTAAATATCTGAATATTGATTAACTAAATGTTTTGTATTCAACATATACCTGCGATATGCATTATCGTATCATTAACAGCCAAACCACCACTACACGTATTCTGCACAATTAAAGATATATCTGCTTTGTTGTTGCTAAATAGATACATCGCTAAAGGCTTCTCCCTGTATAATATATACACAAACAACAGTTATAGAATAGTCAAAAATATTGCAAATAAATATATACATCTCATAAAATTCTGGTACAACCATATTTCATACCATTCAATTGTTCTGTATGTATTATTTGATAATCATTAATTTTGCCCATCTCTACATAAACTTCATAGGATGGACTGAACTATTTATGAACACTTGCTTTAATTCAAAGGCAATTATGTACCAATAGAATTAAAGCTCTCATGAAAATAAAGATGATTTACTTTTTCATACAGTTTTCTTGGCACAATGAAAACTGGTAGAACTTGAGCTAAAATAATGATAATGAAGTTTCCCGATATGATATCATCAAGTATTGATACACGTGCGTTATCTCGTACTGTACAATTGTATACTAAAACGATAGACTACAAATGAGGATATATGATTTCAACAAAAATTTAGTATCAAATCACTGGCAATAAATAATTGAAATAATCATTAATTACACAGTGTCTGAAAAGTCGCAAACCACATCCAAAGCAAGAATTGTTAATAAAGCAAGAGAAGATAATTTTGAACATACAGTATATAAAATACTAACATCCAATCCAATCAACCAATTACTCCCCATCTCAATTTTGGTATTCGCGACTCACCAGCATATTGCATTATCGTGTCATTCACGCAAACGGCACCGCTACTAGTTTGATTTATAAACAATTCACTCACACCCTTGTCTTTGGTGAATACGTATAACGTAAGTGGCCAATTGCTGAGTAGACAATAAAAAAAAATCATTTTAGGAAATGTGTCGGTAATGTATACTGCGTTATCGTAAATATTGGTATCTAAATAAGATATCATATATGTTGCTGTCACTACAGCCGATATCAATACTATATAACTTCTTTCACAAATGCATAATGAAAAATATGTGAAAATACATTTCAATTTCAAAATTAAACAAAATTTTGTGAATTCACCACCTTATATTCTATCAAACCTTTGTAAAGTGCTGAAAAATTGTGAAGAATGTTTTGCATAATAGTAACAGAGTCACTCAACTTCAAGGAAAGTCAGCCATTTTGGACGAAAAAAATGTAGAATACTCACCGTTCGTTTATAAACTTTATTGCTTCATACGCGTTGTTTACAGTTACCATGGGCAAAATTGGTCCAAAAATTTCTTGTTGCATAATAGGATCGCTCGGTTTAACACCGGTTAAAACAGTTGGCGATATATACTTTTCGCTGGGATCAGTATCACCCCCGATTGCCACTTCACCGTTTCCCGTCAAGAAATTCACTAAACGTCTTAAAATGGATACATTTTTTAAATCCTAAAGGCAGCTCGTATATATATGGCTTTTAAGAAAGATATAAGAATTTTCATTACATACTGAAAGTGATTTTCATTGATGATACGACACAAATCTGGACTTTCTTTTGGGTTCTCTCCATACCATTCCTTAAGAGTTTTTTTAGCTTCTTGAACAAATTGATTCTGAACTTCTGCGGTGCATAAAACGTAATCAGGTGCAATACACGTCTGCCCTACATTAACGCACTTGCCCCATAAGATACGCTTCACGGCAATATTCATGTCTACTGTATTATCCAAATATACAGGACTGGAAGTGTACACATATAATATTACACACTCTGGAAACAGATATTTTCACTGTAGAATACCTTTTGCCTCCAAGTTCCAATGTAACCGGTGTCAGATATTTATTTGCAGCTTCGCGAACAATCTTTCCCACTGCAGTTGATCCTGTATAAAATATATAGTCGAATCTTTGTTTTAAAATTTCAGTAGTCTCTGGAACTCCTCCAAGGATTACATGAAAACACTCCTGCATAAGAAAAATTATAGTTTAATATGATTCTTGAAATATACCAATCATTAGTTGCTGAAAATTTAGCTATCATTGAAAACATATAATGAACCAATTTGAACTGCTAATATAACATTAGAAATACCTTCAATGATACTTACATTGTCCAAATACTTTGGAACAATATCAGCAATGACTTTAGCTGTAGCTGGAGAAACTTCAGATGGTTTAAGAATAACACAATTACCAGCAGCAAGTGCTCCCATCATAGGTACTAATGCCAATTGCAATGGATAATTCCATGCACCTATTACAAGAACTACACCATAAGGATCCTTGCGTATTTCAACGCCATCCAACATGTTGACAAATACTTTAGCAGGCTGAAAAATTATATAATTTATACACGTTAATTACTGCTGCGTGTAAGCATTTCCTTATTTTGTGTGTCTAAAGAATATACATAGAAACTTTATATATGTGGCTTGACATCACCTTCTCCGGAGCAGCCCACTCCTTAATGTTCATAAGCATGTACTTTATTTCATTTATGGTATAGTCAATCTCTAAGACATTTGATTCAAATTTGCACTGCAAATAAATAAGAAGAGTGAAATTGCTTTTAATGCAAGCATATGATTCACAATTTAATAAGATCAACATGCTGAATTATCTGACTAAAAATGCTACAACTAATTTTATAATAACTACCCGTCGTAAATCAGATGCAAGCGCTGCTTGAATTTCAGCTCTGTTTTCCTCTAACATGCATATAAATTGTTTCAGCTGTTTAATCCGCCAATCCAAAGGTCGGGTTTTTCCACTATAAAACGCATCTCGCGTTTTTTGTACAAGCTGAAAGTTTAAATAACAAGAAAATTAGTTATTACGTAGTATCGATGGATGAAAGGATAAAACTAATACTATTCCATATATAGTAAGTCTTAAATAAATTGACCATGAATATGTATATTGATCGAGAATATATTTGGTACCAGTTTCCTTTACAAATGAGGAATGAATAACTACAACAGGTCAGTTATGTATATCATGCTCATTAATAATAATGATTGAAAAAAAACATAGATAACAAGAAACATATTATGCAAGATAAACTGAAGGACATGCAAAATTTACAAGGGAAGAAGCCAATTGTTTATACAAATATACCTGAGCATACAATATTAAGTTCATAATATAAATTAGTATTGCGTAAATTTCATATGAAAAAGAGATTTTTAAAACAAAATTTAAAAAAACATTAAAAATTTGCATGGTACAAATAATATATTACATATTTTAGTATGTCTAATCCAATTACATACAAATTGTAAATATGAGAAAACATGAATTCAATAATCAATATATTCAATGACTATTGCACCAAACATGAACATATAATTGTATATAAATAAACATTAAAATCAACTTACATCAGCGTAGGTACCCATTACTTGTTTACCATTAGTTAGAGCTAAAACAATTGCAATGGTAAAATTATCAATTCAATTTTATGAAAGGCTTCTTGTCTCAATTCTTATTTAATTTTTAATTTGACACAGCACATCAATGAATTTACTAACCATTTATAAAATGATTTCAGTATTTTATACAATTTCACTTTTATTATAGATCAATGAAAAGCACTAATTGTCCTTGTCCATGGTATCCATCATTACTAATAATAGCACTATCTAAGAACTGTCAACTATTTCCTTTCACATTTGCATATCTAATATAGACTTTGTACAGTGTATTATTGTAGCCATAGAAAAAGTTTTTGCCATAATGACATCAAGATATTCTATTACATAAATCTTTGAACACAGCAATTAAACAAATCATTTATTAATCATTTACAGACAGGCGATTCCAGGACGTACATACGTAACAATAAATACCATGAAGATAATAATAAGTATATGGAAAGAATAATAAAAGATTTCAGCAATTACGTCATTAGAGCAAGGAGGCAAGGGACAAAGACAAGAGCAATCTTCAATTAACCAATGTTGATTTATCATAACCTAACTTAACCACACAGGATCCAAAATAATTTCATCTTTTTCCTTGTAGGCTTTATATCTACATGAGGGGATTAGGTGTGGACGAAGATAATTTATCTATCAAGAATACAATCACACGAATCCAATCATTAACTCCATCAGTTATCTTTAAAAAGATAACAATTTCATAAATGAAGCAAGTGGGATTGATAAACAATCCTAATTAACTTTCGACGACGGAAATGTAATTATTGTAAAACTTCGTATCAGAATACAGTATTATCATCTCAGGTAGAGTTAAGCTGCAACTGACATTTGACAGGTGCTTACCGATAGATAAAAATTTTCGATCGCACACGAAGGGTCGCCTGTCGTACAATCTTGATTTCAAAAAACTTTACACTTCCGAATATATTTCTTTTTTCGGTCAAACTTCAAAGTGCAAGGCAACACCAGATGCGCAGTTTATCTCCTTGAAAACACGTGCGTACGATTTCACAACTCATACTCAACTGTTTCCAGGCAACTTTTATTATCATCTATATAACATTACTATGGCATCCGTCCGATAGATGCCGGCGCCTATACATTTCTACGTTCCTACCTTTTTTTTTTCATATGTATGTACATTTATATTTTGCAAAAAATATTACGTAAATTGGAATTAAATATATGACAACAGTGTAACTAACTATACGTAATGCTATATATGATTTTAAGGACTGGAAATTAACTAAATTACATAAAGTATTTAATAAAACAATCTATTTGCACCACATTTAACGTCCTAACTCAATAAGTTTGAAATGGAGAAAAAAATCGCGCGACCATTCGCGGGTTAAAGACAGTTTATTTTTATGTGTAATATCCCGAATATGATTACACATTAGGATACAGTGCCATTGTAAAGACTGCTTATTATTATACCATATGTCCCATCCCAAGTAGGACACCGCGATCGAAAACGAGTAATAATAATCGCATCTGAAGACCGAATTATACTTCTGTTTGATAAGAAGTTCTAACTCGTTTTCGATCGCAGCAACGATCGTGTCCTACTTGGGATTATACATATGGTATATCATGTTACGAATCATTTATCAAATTAGCGGGAGATGGGTGTGTTCCAAAACCTACTCTCGTACTCTATAGTAACGTTCTGTGTCTATTTACCGAAATGCTTTCGACAGAGACAGACCGATACTATATGATACAAGAGTATGATTTAGGAACATAGACCTTTAGTGAATTCGTTGTGGTTTTTTTTAAGTTTAAATTGGTTACTTTTTGATAAAAATCTCAATGCGGTAAATAATTAATAAAATTCTGAATTTTTATATATGTAACTTGAAATTAATCCAAAAAATCAGTGCTTGTAATGAATTTTTGTTAGGAAAATTTCTTGAAATGCTGTGGTCGTTTTCGAAAGTTTTCCCAAGAATTAACCAAAAACCTGCTAAAATAATACATTTCAAGTAAGGACATTTACGGAATCTCTTAAAGTATGTATACTTCATTAATAACATTTAAGTTTCACTTTAAAAAAAATTATTGAAAGTCAACCATCACATGTTTAAGAAAAATAGTGGTAATTTATGTGTAACAAAAATTCACAAAATGAACAGCGTGTTTTGACACTTGCTGACAAAACCAAATTCGCTAGTCATTAACTATTAGAAATTATGCCGCATAATCGTTGTAAATCGAAATCATGGAAATTAAAAATTGGAGATGCTATCGTATTTACAGCGGCTGTGCAACAATTATATATTCTATTTCCACCAAGAAAATCAATTTAATACCGATGGATTGTGAAGTGATGTTCGAAGGAGATTCCACTTGAATTTTTACAGAATCCCGCGCTCCTCCGTTTTGGTTCTCATGTCTTATAGGAAAAGTTTCGTCGAAAGATCTTATCACGTTTTGTTGAGTCGCATATACTTTCAAAGACATTTTCGTTTCGTAGTAGACACTCTTCCAGTGAAAACAATTATAGATCCACAATCACGTTGAAATTTGTAGAATCCGAAAGCACTTTAGTACGTAAATAGTAAACGTACCTGAAATATCAATTTGCAATTGTTCGAATAATCGAAGATTACTAGAATCTCTGTAAATTTATATCATATATTACAATTATTGCTATTATATTTAATCCTCCATGTCAATTGAACTACTTAGTCTACATTATTATTTTATACCAGTTAATTAAATTTCATAAAACACATTGATCATCAAGATTCTTCGCGCATGGAACTGATTGCTAAAACGATCAATTAAACGATCCTATACACTATGCAGAATTACGAAATGTATATTGCCAAGCTGAACGATTTAGTATTTCTCCTTTCTATCTCACACGTCAAGGCAGACTGTCAGTATTCCGATGATGGTTGGTCTACTAACAGGGTTTATAAAATATTGACGAGGGAAACGAACAGTTGGAATACCACCCAAGGAAAAATCGCTAAGTTAACTTTAGTACCTACTTAACGTTAGAGATGAAGGAGAACTAGTATGGAGATAAACTTTTCCCTACAGCACTTTGCCACACATTCCTACTATTGCATACAATGTTCCCATTAATTTGAACTAACGTTTCTATATTCAGTTTCTTTGTCGGTACGAATAAATATATTTTTTTGTACCGACAAAAATCAAAATTGTTTAATAAAAATAATGTATTATTAATTCACTTGGTAAACTAATCATCCATCCGACTTAAACGAACCGATTGCATACCAATACAATATTTGTATCACACTGTAAATAAAGAACGTGCAAAGTGCTTCAACTTTTCGTTTTCACGGTAATAACAATGGGTTCTACCGTGTATCAAAAAAATTTGTATCTACTACTAATAGCAACATTCGTATAACACTTGACACAAAGTTTCTTTGCACTCAATAAAGTTGAAAAATATATGGGTTTCACTTATGTAGAACGTATAACGTATACTTATACATATGTAACTATATAAAATATAGCTTGCACTGCAACTCGTGAGGTTCGCGAGTCGATCGGTTTTCGTGAGTGTTCGAAGTACGGTTAAAAAAAAAAGAGCAAGACAATACCCACTTGTAGGAATAAATTATGCAATTCCCACATATTTTTATACTGTTGACTATTAGTGTGAAGAAATTCTTAGGACTTATTGAAGATTATTAATTTAATTCTATACTTTGGGGACAAAGGAAATGATCGTCTAATAATGAAAATTTCGACATGTGATTTCTTATCAGCACAATTGCATGCCTGCTGCGTATAGCTACTAACTGGTATACGTTACGGCGGTGGCTTAAGAAATAAATTATTCTTGGGATTAATATACTTTATATTAATGATATATTTTAAAAACTCTTATATTCATACATAACGTCTATTACTTCCTCATCGAAGTAACTAAAATTATATATGTAATAATACAGCCATGTTTCTTCTAATCTCATTTCGAATATTCTTGCGGTCAATTTCTATGTGGAACTGAAATTACCGCCTTATCTTCTTTACGAAGTTAGGTGTACCGAATATCGATCTTACAGATTAGTATATTTATTTTATATTTATATTCCGTATCATCTAAACTATTTTCCACCTTCAATAAACACTTCACAAAATCTTGTTCTTTATTTAGTCAAAGATTAATACTCAGTACCATGTGTTTCAAAATATTCCATAGAATACCTTGTGAAAGTATTTCATATAGTACTGAAGATAGAGACAGGAAAGAGGGAGAGAGAGAGAGAGAGACAAGAAACATTGAAAAAAGTGCTAGCAGAAACCAGAAAATGTGGTGAGCGCAAAAAAGAATGGAATCCGGCGAATATTATTATTATTAATAAAAGTACCAAAAAAAGTTATTTACTCACATAAATCTGAATACGCTGGAGAATCTGGAAACACTGGTATATCGATCCGACAAACTTCCCTTTCTGTTGTTCCACCAGGTAGTACAATGTCTTCGATTTGGCACACATCTTGTGGCATATCCACTATTACTTCCGCCTAAAACAAATTGTATTATCAGTACAAGATTGACTGTATCCGAATATCAATATAAGAATTCATACACCGTGTGATTAAACTGTATGAAATATCTTTAGTCTATCGGTCAAACATTTATGTAAGTTCCTTGTAACTGAATGCGGAATAGATATTTCTTAGTACTAAGGATAGCTATCCGTTATATAGAATTTATATGGAGATGAAGAAACCGGCCATTAATTTGTGACTAATCACTCGTGAATCCAGTCGCCAATCGGTGCCAAATAATAATAACTCGAAATCAAGTGAGAGGTACGTTTAGATGTAATTTGAATCAATATAATTTCAAAATAAAGCGTTCCCGCTCAAAGCCATAACGACCTACAACTATACGATACAAGAATACGATTGGAACATGGCAAAACAAATCTAATAGATAAAACCAACTAACTGATTCAATAGTAAATATACGTCATTTTGAGTTAAGTTGCTTAAGCTAGTCTGCATTACAACACCGTGACCATAAACCATAATACAGACTGACCTATTAGAGTACCGAGTAAGATGCCCGATCGAAACACATTACACCGAATGAAACTGAATCTGAGATAAAGCGATAAGAATGATGAAAACAATCTTAAGTATCCTGATTCTGCTGAAACCAGATACTAATGCTTAACAGATACAGCACTCACCATGTTGTCAGGTGCAGTTTTTCTCGACCGGTTGTAGAGTTCTCAAACTGCGACTGTGCACCGATGCAAGTATACCAGAAGAATATGCTGAACACTGACCAATGCAACCTGAAAAACAGCAAAGTATAGCTGCATTCACACCAAACCAGTAAAACTTAACGTAACACAGTCTGTTGATCGGGAAGAGCGTCGATTGGATTGAAAGCGGATTTTTCTGTGGAATGAAAGAGCAAAATCATCGTTGACTTATTTCGTATTCAGTGCTCTGACGTTTGATCGATATCAGACGAGGAAAGAATTGAAAGACAATCCGACGAGCCGAACAATCGACATTATACGCAAGTATCGATTTACACATTTTTCCATACAATTTTATTCGTCACATCATTGTTATACTGTGAATGATCGATAGTAGTCGCTGCTGTACTGTTCTTTATATTTTTTTAATGGTTCCAAAAACGGTAAATTAATTATCACAAGTTTCGGGTACTGATAAGTCATGTGCGTGTATACAATTAATTAATATTATAAATGAATTATAATTATCAATATATATTTATTAATTAATATAGCAATAGCAATATTCAACTATATGGATAGGTGCTCTAACTGGATATATATATATATATTTCTACTTGTCTATATTAACTGTTGAATCGTGACCATCAGTTACATATTCAGGGAATTCTTTTACATTCTAATCCTTAATACAGTGGCTGCTCAGAAAAACTGATTTATATATATCATAGTTTGAACTGTACTTCATAATATACCTATAATTTGAGGACCTAGAACATCAATTTCATAGCATAATAATTACGTGTAATATATAGAGTATAGATAATAACAGTAAATGTTGCTGTGGAGCAGTTGCAAAATTACTATTTGGTACATGGGTATTATAATTAGAGACAGAGATATTTAATAAAATGTATGATTAATAGCTTTGGTTTATACAAATATTTCAGTTCTGTAAGGCACTTGAAATTTAAACATTATGACAGATATTCGCAAAATAATTGCTATACATATTATGTGCATATATATGTATATAATCTTATAAAAGATATCACATTTCATAAAAATAATATATGAAATGTTTAACGCGTCATAATATCTGTAACAAATGCGTTTGGTATCAAAGTAGATGAACAATTAAAATTGTGGAATGAAAATTATATCATACTATTTTTATCGTGATTTTTAGTCTATAGTAACATGAACACCGTATGAGTAAAAAAATCTAGATATGTTCCATTTGATAATAGCTATAGATATAAATACTCAATCGTACATAACTACAGTCGTAAATACTACACTCGTCTGAAAAGGAATTAATTTAAAAGAAAAAACAGTTTGTAATGTACTGGATTGATCCATGACTTTCTGTAATATGATTATCTTAAATAATTTTCTTTTTAACGTGTATGATTTGTTGCTGTGCATTCGTTAGTGTATACAATAAATTTTAATTATGTAATTTAGAATCTCATTACGTGCGGAAAGTGTTTCATGTCATAAATGCAAATTCAATTTCGCGACACATAAATATTATAATTCCTGTAAAACGATATTTTCTTATGTTAAGAACAATGCTAAATCGATCTCAAGGTGATAAAGTATGCAAAAACTCAGTCTTCTTCCCTTAGGAACAATTGAGCTGAATTTCTAAAGGATTAATCCTTAGGCATATTGTCAGTACCAATCTTTAAATCTATCAAGTGCTCTTTTCCATTGCGAAATTATAGGTTGATATTGTGAGCGTCTCTCTTCGTTTGGTTTGAAGCATTTTTCAACGTGTCGAAGTTTCAGCAGTTCCTCTCTGTTCTTCCAGATACCTTGAATGAATATATTTTCCATAATAAAGTCCAAGATGATCCACAAGTACAAATTGATATTTTATTTGTGCATAAAACTCAATTATATCGTATTGAAAGCTTCTACAGTGCACTTCAATGATGTAAATGATGAATAGAAAAAACTTACCCTGTTGTAGACCCGCCAAAAATGCAATACCCAAGATTGACATTTCACTACTTGTTGCTCTCTCTACTTCCAATCCCGTCAAATCAGCTAATAATTGCATCAAGAAGTCGTTACGAGAAACGCCTCCGTCAACTCTAAAATACATTATTAACAACTTTTCGTTTTCGTGAAGCTGCAAAAAACGGATTAAGAAACTGTTGTGGCACTTACCGTATTTTGCGATAGGTGTAGCGTGTCTCATGGCGTAAAGAGTCATACAATAAGAGTATCCTGAATGCAAGACTTTCCAACAGTGATCTGACAAGATGAGCTCTGCCAGATGTTGGTTTGACACCAAGAAATCCAGCGGCGGCTGTCTGATCATTGATAGGTGCCTTTAAAATTAGAATTTCAAAAGTTTAACAAGAGTATATAAGCAACTTTCTTCCTTCTTAAAGATAGGTACTTTTCCGATAGGCAGGAAAGAAAGTCTGAACGATCAGAAAGTTTTGCTTACACAATGGGCAGTGATATCGGATAGATATAGTGCATTTACTTTCACGTTTAATTATGTGAACCCGTGCATTGAATTCCAAATGTTACCTGTAGTCCACTGAATGCAGGAACAAAGTAAACTCCATCGGAATCGAGAACTGAACTCGCCAAATTGGAAGTTTCCGAAGGCTGTGTTATTATACCTGCAATTATTATAGTTTTATATGGATTTTTATAAATTATTCTTGCTTATCAACATGAAATGTTTAAAATAGATAATACAAACTATTCTCACCAAGTGATTTTGCCCATTCAATAAGCGTTCCAGTGTCATTCGAAGCGCCTTCGACAACGTATACAAGCTCAGAACCCAATCGCCAACCAACAAGAGGATACAACCCTATAAATTAAAACTTAAAATAAAACCAAAACCCTAAATTAAAAATTATAACAATAGTTCGCATCCATTTCGTTCGCCGCATAAATAGCGGAATGAGAGTAAATATTTCAAAGGGAAAACAGTGTGAAGAATCATGAAATATAAAATCTTAAGACTCCAACCAATTGTCGAACTTAAAATTACCGGTAACTGAAGCGTGCGGTTCATTTCCTGTGTTAACATTAACGAAAGTTCCAGTTCCCATTGTCACCTTAAAATCACCGGGTTGAAAGCATCCAGATCCAAACAGCGAAGCTGCTTGATCAGCCATCTGAATTTCCATAAGGGATACAAATTTATTATTAATCTATTGGTATCGTATATGATAATTTTATTAATATAATATTTACCGAACAACAAATTGGAATTTCAGCCCCGAATATATCTTTTGACACATTTCCAAAATTTCCTGCAGTGTCAACCACTTTCGGAAATATATTTCGAGGTAATTTAAAAAGATTTAAAGCCCAACCGGCCCATTGCATCGTAAATGGATCAAAAAGACCAGTAGCTGATGCACTAGAAGCATCCGTAATGTGTTTTCCTAGATTTAAATTATAACACTGATGATCATTCTTATTTGTCTGCTAGAGTCAGCAATGAACATTTTTACCTGTCAATTTGTAGAGCAGCCAGCAATCTACGCCTCCAAATACTGCTCGCCCATTGATAGCGGCCTCGTTTAGTCCCGGTACATGTTGCAAAGCCCACGTTAGGCGCAAGGTCATCTAAAGTTCACAGAGGGCGTCGATTAAAACATCACATTACAATCTGTACATATAAAGCGCTTTGTCACCGTATTCTAAATAGCTACGTATCAACCAGTGAAATGTATAATATATAATTAAACGACAGTCGTAATAATTGCATAAACTGTCAATAAACGTTGCTTAACTATATAAACGTTTACCGACGATAAATAACATTAAGAAATCAAAATTACAGTAAAAGATTCTTTGTCAAACCGTTCGAAGAGCAATCAGGAATTAAGTAAACGAATAAAATAATACAATTTTTGGAAAGTATTTTCAACAAAGTAAAAGAAAATTGTGTCCTGATTACAAACCTGAGTATTCATGAGCTTCAGTACGCTGCCAGCCAAAAATCGTTTACTTCGTGATAAAACGTACAATAAATGAGCACCAGTTCGTAAACCCCTCATGGTCATAGATGAATTCCATTCCTTGACCATCATGTCTGCCCGCAAATCCTTCCATGTTATAAATCTGAAATACTCTACACGTCAGATGGATTCTCCAAACATGCTTGTGGTACAATAATACGATATTCACAGTAGTAGTTGGATTTACCTGTGATAGTGTTTACCGGTTTCGAAGTTCCATGTGGTGAAGCTACCACGTTGAGTGGATATTCCAAGACAAGCAATAGAGCCTGCTTCGACTCTGCTCTCTGCAATTGGAACAATAATCGTACTTGATAAATCCAGTAAAATACTCCACTGTACATTCTGTACATAGTGTTAATTGCAAAATCGTCTCTATTACCATGTATGTACTATGCCGTGTGTGTATATATATATATATATATATATCGTTGAAACTACACGATGAGTCTTTATACACCCAAGCATTCTATCGTTCGAGTAGTTATGTACTTATGTCCTGAAAACATATTTCTTACCGTGGATTGCGTTCTTTACAACACGCTGTATAGCACTCCATAGTTGATCAGGATCGATTTCTACGTAACCCGGCTTCGGGTATAACAGTTCCACCTATTTCGTAATAAAGAATAATAGTTAATATCGTTAAATTTAGTGTTTTCTATATATTTACACATTTTTTATTGTTATATTCATGGCAATTACATCAAAGGAATATTTTAGATGTACGTGCGCCTTTGAGATAGGATGAATAAGTTTTATTTTTATAAAAAAACAGCTCCAAAGATAAACAACCTTGGTTAAATCCTTGGTGGCTTTCATAGTACAAAAAAATTACATTAAAAGTAATGTGACGCGTGGAATTTTTATACTGCAGGATAATCGAAACACGTTTATTGCACTGCTAAAAAGTTTGGAAATTATACTCTATTAATTCTTTTACGGTCATTATCATTCTATATGAAGTTAAGGCATTAAAAAAAATTAATGATGTTTCTATGCATACAATTCACACAATTTAAAACATTATTTCACACCATGAGTTCTTTTGTCAATAATAATAATAATACAATTATTAAGTAAAGCAGAATAGTAACTTTGAGATTTAGCTGAATTTAATGAAATAATTTTCCAATTTATCTGAATGAACCATAGCAATAGATAGACTGAAATAGAAATAATTAGTATGGATCAAGCGAATATTTATTCAAAGATTCAAGAGAACAACCAAACCTTTTCTGCCGACGCAGCGACAACGGTAGCACTTTCATCAAGAATATGACATCGCACAGTAGTCGTGCCAACATCTAAAGCAGCAATATATTTCATTGTTCCTCTCACAAGCCTACGGACGATTAACAATGCGTTCAAAGTGAAACCCGCGTAAGATAAAAGTCAAATTTAGTACTCGATTTCGCCGCCAGATTGTATTAGGTTCAAGTTGAAAGCAGTGTCGAAGGTCGTGGGCGCAAGTCAATCATTGTGGTTCAAGCTGCGTCACGATCGCGAGACAATAAATGTTATTTGATCACAACAGTATATCACGTTTTTTCGTAGCTTAATACAGAACCGTGAAGCCGCATGTGTTCCTGTTACAATCGCACGATAAACTGACTCCGCTTATCTTCGTTAGCTCAGTGCGAGAATGACACTTGGTACTGCGCCTGCGCTGTTACACATTGCGTATCTAATTCCTGCACGTACTTGTGCGACAGAAGTAATGTTTCGAAGAGTATAGTTTGTGGGAGACTTGAAAGAACTATTAATTGCTTGTATCCGGTTACTTCTTGCCTATGCTATTATCTTTAGTCACTACATCCTATTTTTATATCTAACGGTACTTTTACAATTATGGTTTCTTGCTTTCATTGTACATCAATTATTTTTCGTGATTTATTAAAAAGCCCATTATTAGCAGTAGACATCCGTAGATGCCAAGTTTATATATACTTATCATTTGAACAGATAATTCTTGATAAATGTATAGAAGATTATAACACCTCATGTATTGAAGATACAATGATGAGAATTGGTTATGAAAGAGATTATGTATGTACTTAAATATATACATATATGCCTTATTCAATACTGCTATACGCATACGAAAAGCAACGTAGTATAAAAGAATTTGTTTTAACGTAATTTGATAATATATTATTTAGTTCAATTAATTTTTGTTTAGACAGAAATCTTATAGTATTAATAGTAACATTAGGTACTGAAATAAAAATAGATTAAATGGTAATTGTTTAATCTGTTCAACTCCGATGAAGTTGAAGGTTTTGTAGAAATTTACAAGAAAAGCGTAACCTTTTTAACAGGTCTTAAATCTCATATTTATTTCGCAAAGCATCAATTTCTTCCTCAGATCTGTGCTCCACTGTTTTACAATGTTCCAGAAGTATATTAATTTCTGTGGAATTAAATTAGATCATTCATTTGCACATTAATTTGTCTAATCATATATAGGATTGAGATAAATTATTCAACACTGTACCTTTTTTATCAGCATTACTCATGAACATGATCAATGCTCTAAATCTTCTGACTTGACTGAGATCCTCCAAGTAATGGAACACTGCTTCATTTTTGGCGACAAACTTTGAACTTAAAATTTGCAGAATTTCACTGAACGTATCAGATTCTAAAGAATCTTGAAAAATTGTATGTAGTATACCAGCCTGAATTTGCTGTGAGAAAAACAGATAATTATTATTTTATAGTAATTTAATTATTGAAAATATTCATGGTATATACCTTGTGGTACAACAATGATATAAATATGTCTGTTGCTTTACCTTAAGATATCTGTATCTATATTCCATACATGTGTTTTTTTTCCAACTCATTAAGAATTGAACCGCAGTTTTAGGTACTGGGGGTACTTCGAGAACTTCGCTCTTTATATCTTTGCCATTCTCGATTTCACTTGCTGCTGAACGACTTTTAAGTAATACTTCCTTTTTTGATTTGTATTCTATATCTGGTGACTTGTGAACTTCATTTTCATCTTTCTTTTCATTCTTATTAATCACATTTGTCAAGAGCTTGTCATTATAATCTATTTCTTTCACAGAAACTCTTCTTAGAGGTTTCTTAAGAGAGTAAACATGTCACGTGAATAATGAATTTATATGAAACATTTCAATGTAGCAATATTAACTGATTATTACTTACTTTGGACCGTTGATGAGGTGGTTTTACGATTGGCTGTACAATAGCAACATCATCACCTTCCTCTACTATCCACGTAGATGTAAATGGGACAGTGTCAGCTGGTTTTACAAGATTGTCAATTCGTTTCGTGTCTTTACCCGTCTTTCCACAAAGTTTTTCACCAATCCTTTTTTCGACTGGAACCTCCTCAATCAAATCCTCACCCGTTATGATTATGGACTGAAAGGATATATGCATATAACGCACTGAATACATTACGTTAATGAAATATGGAATACAAACATTTAAACTCTCGATTTTCTTCTTAACTTGAATAAGCATATTTATTGCTTCTTTATTGGAGGGCTCCAATTTTAAAATCTTTTCAATATCCTGTTTAGCCTCACGGTATTGTTTCAATCCCATCCTAGCTGTAGCTCGCCTATGATATGCTTTCACATACTCTGAATCCAATTGTATAGCTGCAGTGCAATCCGCTTCCGCTGAATATAAGCTATTGGTAATTAAAATAATTTAAAAAATACATAAAATGAATTTAAATCTAAATTCAATAACTCAGAAAAACCATACTTGTCCATTTTTAAATAACATAATGCACGATTTGCATAAAAAACTGCATCGTATGGAAAAACTGCAATCGCTTTACTATAACAACCAACTGCTTTATCCCATTTTTGTTGCTTTACAAAAACGTTCCCTTCATTTTTATGTTTTGAAGCTTCATCATGATTCTTTTCTAATTCCTCCTTTGATAAGCTTTCTTCTACAGATTCATCAGACTGATCCTCTTTATCCATCTCTTTACATGCTTTATCCTATTTGAATATAAATATATTCTATGTGTACACTTACAGATTCAATTAATAAAGATGATACATATAATAAAAACATACCACATCAAACTTATCCCATGCAGAATAGTCATGAGACCTAATGCGTTTAGTATTAGGCTTATTATTCTCCTTTGGCTCAGGTAATGGAATTACTTTCTTCTTTTTGCTTCTAACCGGTGGTAGAACCTTCTTATGTAAAACGCAATTCATATAATAAAAATAATATAGAAACTATAACTATAAACTCTTACCTGATCACCACCAGCATTACGTATTTCTAAATCTTTTCGTTTCATCTGTTCTTCCCAGTTCTTCAAGTCTAGGAATTCACTTTGCAGATCTTCTGAGTTGTCTCTTACCTGCTTCTGCAGAAGTATGGATTTGTCAGCATCCATTAATTCTAAAAATCAAAATAAATAAAATACTATTATTTTGAGTTACACTGACGTTATGATTAGAAATAATAATTTAATGTAAGTAAATCATATTGTCCGATTTTCTACAGTACTGAATATGTACAGTGTATATTTTTAACAATTTGCCAAAATGTTTTATTAACAAGATGACTGCAATTATATAAACCGGACTTACAGAATATAGAAACTCTAGGCTCTGGATGGAAAATTTTATCCTTTTCCTTGTGTGACAGCAGCATTAAAGTTTTTCAAACAGCAATGATTCTGAAGATCCAAGTTAAGAACACTCTCTCAGTAAATGGAATAGCAAATACGCAATTATTTGGTCGATTTCAGAGAGTATCTAAACATCTGCCGTACCAACACAGCAAGCATTAAGCATCAAAATAATGCCGTGGGCTTGCGTATTTGCAATGGATTTTAGAACACGCGAAAGAGGAAACAATTGAAAATGGCTTCCTTTGCTTGTAGTGTGTTACAACAATTGCGGCGTTACTAGTAATTAGTTGGAAGTAGGTGTTTCAAGTGCGTGAGGAAATTAAAAAAAGTTAAATAAATGAGAAAATTAGATGCCAAAGAGCCCTGGGGGGCTGAAAGATTAGAAGCTGAATTGGAAGCTGCTCGTGATGGTCTCAGAGGCTTAGATCGGAATATTCGGAAAATTTTAGGCCGAGATGTTCCGGACGGTGAAAATACAATACAACCGGCAACCAGGTGCATATTAATTTATTTCCAGTGTATTTTATTTGAATAAATGTTTAAATTAACTTAATAATTGTGTGTGAATAGACGCCCCCACTACGTTACTGTTATTGCATTCAAGTAAAAATAACATAACCTGAACTGGCGCCTTAATTCCCTGTGTTATTTTGCACTATGTCAATAGAAATAAAAACTTTATTGATTGCCTAGATGTACATAATAAATTTTTTTTTTGGTAGGTCTATTGCATATTTTTAAACATACAGTTAATCCCTTTATCAAATGTATAGAAGGTATTCAGACTAAATGTACTAATTGATGTTAGCCTATCTATTTGATTTTTGTGGTAGAATTATCTCCAAGTAATTTTGTTGTACTTCATAACCTTATTCCTTGTTACAGAATTCAACAAAAACGACCACTACAGGAGGATCGTAGACGCTCAGCACTGGACTTTTCTAATACAAATAATGAAACACCAGGGGCTAAACGCCGTTGGCAAGCACCACCAGGAGAACCAAAAACTGTTTTTAGTCGTTTAAGTGCACGAGTGCCTTCAAATGCAGATGACAGTGCAGATGAAGATGATTCTGCTATTAAGGTATATATATGATATTACTGACTGTTTACATATTTTTCCATGTATATCTGTTGAAACATTTAGTAATTGCTAATCTCAATTCTTACAGCCAGCAGTATCTTCCAGAGTAATAGCAACCCCAAGAGAAGTGCCATCTCGTCAGGAAGTAATCAGACGTGAGCGGGTGGATGAACGCAGCCGTCAGAGAAATAAACGTATGTTTGGGGCACTTCTTGGCACTCTACAAAAATTCCGTCAAGAGGAAACAAAGCTGAAAGCAAAAGTAAAGATCATAATTCATCTGCATTCAAAAAGCATCATTATTCATAACACTTTTGATATAGGAGGATAAGAAAGCAGAAGTTGAAGCAAGAGTTGAAGAAGCTGGTAGAAGAGAAAAGGAGGAGTTAAGAAAAGAACGACAGCAACTCTTTCTGTCTCGAAAACGTCAGCTAGCTGAAGTACGAGCTCTAGAAGCAAAACTAGCACGTAGTAAACAATTCCAAGAATGGCGTGCTGTGCAGTTACCACTTGCTTCGTTCATACGGACTCGCTCTCAGCCTTCTATATATTATTTACCAAAGCGTCCCCATCCTCGAACAGATATTCTCTTAGCACAGTCTGCTAAGGAACTTCATGGTAGGTTACAATATTCATTATTCTCTATGAGGTTATAATATCATTGCCTTAACAATTCTTCTTTTTCTGATTACAGAGGAAGTTGAGAGAAGAGAAAAAGCTCTGGTAGAAGAGCTTGAACTGATAGAAGTGCAAGTGGGCCTTGCAAAACATCAGCAAAACGATAATAATGTTGTTCAGAACACTCAAGAAGAAGTGCCACGGTCTGTAGAAGAGGGCGAAGAAAATCGGGATCCTAATCCCGAGGTTAACATAGTGGAAAATCTAAAGATTGAAGTGGCTCCGCCGTCCACGATGCTTTTGACCCCTCCGACAGAGTCTCCAAAAATTGAACCTGAGGAGTCAGTCCCTATAACTACTGACTTGGCGAAGGAGGAAGAAGTGCAGGAGAAACAGGAAGATCATCAGGAACAGGAGGATAAAGATGATCACGAAGATCAGGTTCAAGAGGATGAGAATAATGGCTAGCATTAATTGTTAATATTTTTTTCTCTTTCCTTGTGTATATATTGACATTGGACATGGTGTCTCCGAACAATGATGGAAAATCAATTTGCAATGGTTATCTCGTAAGTAAAACTTACTCAACTGTTTTTATATGGTATTACATTGTGAATTTCATCCATCTGTGAATTTCACATTCAATTACATACGATATCGTATCTCTGCGACTTTCATATATAAAGCAGTCTTCAATATTATTATGAACCCATTCAAATACGATTTCATTATTCATACGAACATTGTTTTAAATATGTAATCAACCTTAACTTTATCTATGTTACCCGTTAGCTTAGTAATATCGAGAAACAATTTCAAGAAAAGTATTATTCTATGATTGGGCTACCAATCCTTTTGAATATTTTGTCTTGTCTTCATAAAGGCTATAATTATAAAGTTATAGAAAACTAATTCAGTCATCATGGTTGATTAATTATCAATTTCCATAATAGGATATAATTTTCCCCGTTGAAAGAGTCATTCAAGCTTATGAGAAAACTATACAAAATTTATAATTTTCATCGTTACGGGTCACCGTGTATAATAAAAATCTTTATAATTTTACGAATATCTGTTAATCGTAAGAGTTCCAAATTCCTATCGAAGTACTTAACTCACTGTACAATCGACATTCTATCGATAGTATTGTAAGTTTGTACTGACGGCAAGTAAAACGTACAAAAAAATGTTGCAATTCTTCTTACGCAAAAGACACGTTTATACCCAAACCAGTGACTATTCATTTGATTTCCACTCTGTTTGAATGTATCTAACCAATTTTGATACAGTGCAACGAATATAATATAGTAGCGTTATGGTGAATATAAATGGCATCAAGAGGAGTATTGCAAATTTACAAGGTTTCGCAAGTAAGTACAAAAATCATTGGTCGCAGTTTATCACTTATTTCTATATGCTATTTGTAATACTTCATTCCAGTAAGTATCACACCTAAATTACCAATTCGCATATCCATATTTAAATAAAAACAAATTAACTAAACTCAGGAACAAATTTCATTCATAAAAAATCCGTTTTTTATTTATTCAATGAAAGCGACTATATTTTTTTAATATCTAGTGGACACCTATCACATCTATCAATTCAATTACTTATGACACACTTCATACAGCATTAATTCTATGGCCTTATTTACACCGTGCCGTATGAAGCTCTGTTTGTCTCACAAGGTTTTGTGGGAATGAACTTAGTAGGAATGGTCAGTCCACGTAGTGTAAACTAGGCATACGTATTCTAAAAAATACAAGAATCTCAGTTATTATTAAAATAATTTTAATAACAAAATGAAAAACTTAATTCTTAAACTACAAAGTCTCTTAATATAAAGAAGAATAATTTTCAGAAACTAGAAATAAAGAAATGACAACTTGAGAAGTTTCCAACCACATTCAAAATTCTTCTCTACCTACGCCCCTGAACGTTAGTTGCGAGCCATTAAGTCGCTACGCTATGCCAGCCGTAAGAGTATCTCGCGTTTACTTGGCTCGTTCATATAGACAGTCGAGCCATAGGGTCGGGGATTGGACCAAACTGACATTAACAAAGCCAATGTAGTAACACGCACTATCACAAAAGTACGTACCTACTCCAGTCGTATCCATATTCATGAATTCTGTGGTTTAAGCTTCAACCATGCTCTCTTAGCTATAGGTACACATATAAATAGCTATCCAGCAGCGTTATATTACGTGCTAAACGAAGCCTCGCCCTGTGCGACAATCCACAAAACGTGGCAAAGCGACCTTACCCGTTGCGCGTGATACTTCAAATTTTCATGATTTTCTCCTTTTCGTGATACGCGCCATATCCCTGTCGTCGTGGTTGATTATATCAATGTGTTGCCATCTACCTCTGTCGGTACAAATTATTGTCTCTTACCACTGCAGCCCACTGTTACAACAAAATAACCTTCAGTTGGATTTATAACTAGAAATTATTCTTTTTACACCAGGTACATCGTTTATCTAACATAATTGCTCGTCATTAAAGTTTCGCAGGATATGTCGAGACGCGATATTTTATGTTACTACAGTTTTCGTAGAAATACTGTAATTTGTCTTAATGTGCATCTCTATATACTTTCTCGTTCTCTTACTTTGGTGAACGTTGATGAATTATATCTTTTGATAAAAAACACGAGATGCACTCGGCAAACTTGCTACCGGAGTAGACGGAAATTCATAAAAAAGATGATATTATCGGGACTGTAAGTTTCTTACGCAAATGTATGCATATACATGATATTACGAATAATAAACGTTTATACCGCTCGTAAAATTTAATTAGTTAATTTTAACGATAATCACTTTTTTGAGCAAATGTTAATTATATGTAATACGTATTTGATTCGTGTTACAATAGTGAAATTAAGAAATTACCTGTTTTATTATAAATCTTATGTATATTGTACATATACAGGATTATTCGCGGCAAACGCACCAGCTGAAATTGGTACTGAATAGGTGATTTTAAGAATCAGAGCATGATTAAAGAAACGAAACGTAACGTCATAACATTGCTAAGATCACGAATTTCGCATTCTTTCATTTGTTTTAACGAGGCCACACTGCCCCGATTAACAGAATTGTTCAATCGCGTCCAACTTTAGGTGGTGGGTTTACCGTGAATAACCCTGTATATGCTAGTTAAAATGGCCGCGTATTGGCTAAACGGTGAAACAGTACGTCGTACGTGGATACATTTCCACGCACCCATCATGCATGGTTACTGTGCAGATGAAAACACGGGTAAATTTAGAATTTGGGCTTACCGCCAGATAATTCTCTGCTCCGCGAGGTGAAACGGCCTTTGCTCATTTCATACTCGATATCCCATGAGCTGCTTCTCACGTGATGCGACCACAGTTACACTTATGGAATATTATTTAGTGCTTCAGTGAATTTCATTAGACAGACACCGTAGATCGATATCTCTATCAGAAACCACCATATTAGTTGTCATTCAAGTTTTTTCGTCTGCTACAGTTAGCACCATTATTGCGAACCGCGTAGTTGCTTCTTTGGAGCATTTTACTGCCAAGTACAGCATGGGTAATCAATCATACACGTAATCTTCAGAATAGGCAATCGTAAAGAAAGATTAATAATCATCGTAGCCCATATATGTACACGGTACAACAGTCAACAGCAAAGAATGTAACAATTGAGTCAGTAAATATAAGCTAATGCAAAAGAACAGGAAAAATGTAACGATTTTAATGTATAAAGTATAAAGGAAAATAGTAATGAACAAAATACAATCTTATTGCCTGAATCATTAAGAATCATAAATATCATTAAAAGTCTTTATCGTATATTTAAAAAGAATGCGGGCAATTCGTGTTAAACACGTCGTATCAAGCAGACTATGTATTTAATCAAATGGAGTCAATTCTAGTAATATTTTCAAACGAGATGGCACCGTCGCGCCAGAACTCTCTTCACCGAGGCGTGGCTCTATACAATGATGGCAATAAGTACGCATAGCTTTAAATGTTAAATCTAACGACATGCACTGCATCACCCTGTTCTGCCTACGTACGTCACAAACGTGCCGTAGAAGGCGTAAGCTTCCCTGTGCCACGCTGTGTGCATTCGCCAATGGCCCGTACCAATGTGAACACGCCTCTTTCCATAGCCACTCCCCCACCCCTGTCGTTTAATGCCGTACTCTCTCAAGCGTGCGCACGCACACGCGTTCAAATGAATTGTCGCGCATGCGCACATCACGTTTCGTTAAAGTACCTCACGTTCCTCTAACGCACAGCTGAGTGGGGTTAGTTTTTAGAGTGGGGATGACTAGCTTCCGAATCAAGAATATTACGCAAAGGAATATGTGTAAGATCTGCAGCGAACCAATGATAAGGCCACTTTCTCACTAACACTTCTCGATCTGTATGCACGTCTTACACAGAAAACGATGGTGGCTCTGTTCCTTGGTGATGCTGCGAGAGCTATATACACACGCGCTGGCCACGCTTACAGTCAAAGCAATTCCTCGGTACAGACGAACGCGCCCGGATGAAAGACTATAGTCGGAGATTTCTTATTTCTGCTCTGGTAAATCTGTCGTCTCAGTCAGTGAGCCAACGAAGGGCGAGCCGTGCAGCAGTGACCGTGTCCATGACTATTCTTTTTGTTTTTTTCGTTTACCACATGGAAAAAGTACGTCTACGGTGGTTCGTTTGATTAGCTGTTTAAACCGGCAACGCACGAGTGTAGTGTTTATATAAAAATATTTAGGGTTATCGTGTGTAACTTATCTTTCGACATGTGTGTCTTCGGTTTGCGTATATGACAGAACAAAAATTATACACTGTTTTGTTATTTCATTTACTCGAATTAATACGGACAACTCGACCCTTCAAGCTCAAACATCTGATATCGATTTGTAGTACGAGTTGTACGAAGATCTCGTCCTAAACTGAGACAATCACGTGATTTTCGTTGCATGTAGCCGACGGCTACCCTCTGCTGACTATCTTATGGATCCTACCGTGCATGGTGAGCTATTATTATATGATAGGAATTCTTTCTTTAGAGGTAGTTGTTTATTTCATTAGAAATATTTTGTATTCTGGGTATATACGTATAGGGATATTTTGAATTGAAAGGGACATTCAGATTTCCCGCTCATTTTGACTGTACGTTCATAGATGAGAATTGTTGATAGCGCAGGACTCTTATCATTTATATATCGTCAGTGACAATGTGCATATGCTATTCGTGCAACATTGTTGCATAATTATCAAGTGCAACTTTTTCCAGTTTAATCTTATCAAAGGTTATTGAATTTTATTCCATATTTTTCTCTTATACTCTACTGCATTAGTGGTTGAGTATATCTAATTATTGTGAATTCAATATCTGTATATTCAAACTATGCTTTGCTCAAACCTATTCAACGCAAGCTCATTCACTGCATATTCTGCGTATCTATATTTTGTATCTAATCCAATAAAAGGTGACTATATAAAATAACACACCTACATGTATTTAACATACATACATTTACATTTGTACAGCAGATCAATGGTTAGTATTTGGACAAGCACAAATTCTGTTGGCAGTGACAAGAATTATAGTAAAATTCATTAAATAAATTAATAATGATTATAATCGTAATGGTAAATTTTAACAAAATTATTTTTACTGCTACTAATAATTTTTGTCATCCAAATACTAACTATTGCTCTGGCAGTAAAAGTCGACATGTCATCTCTCTATCATATCTTTTTTTATCACCCTATGACACAAGAACGAATAAACATTTTCAAATATGTAATATAGATATAGTCCGAAATATACAGTAGACTTCCGTATAACGCGGTTAATACGCTACACATTATATAAAATAAATTGGCCTTATAGGAAATCTTGCTGTACCGGAATTTTCCTCGTATAACGCGCATAATCTAGAGTAAAATTGTTAAAACAATTGTTGCTACTGAAAACAATCTGATGCTCAACTGAAGCAGATTTAATTCTCAAATCAGGAAATTCCTGTATTTTATTAATTGGCGCGTTGTACGAAGAATCGCGTTATATGAAAACAATAGTCGTAATATATCTTTGGCGCGTTATAGAAATTGACGGTGTAAGAACTCGCGTTATACGGGAGTCTGCTGTATAATCTCTCCGTTGTATGCCTTTAGATAATTCATATGCGCTCTTGTAAAAATAGATCTTACATATCAAATTAAACCGAACTACCACGTAATTTTGTATTATATGAAACATTAATATTTGGACATTTCATTCGTAATATACATGACGTCAAGCATGAGTGTTATTGCGTGTATTCTTATTAGTATGTCGACCCACATACATTTTTACAATGGCTGTGTGCACTCGATGATTACATTATTGCGCGCTGATAAGAAGCTATTCATATTTTTATGTTCGTAAAAGATAACACATTCGATAATCGATATCATTATATTTTTTATAAATATACATATTTATATACGCGTGTTACGTATATATTGCTTAGTAAAAGCCACGGAGGAACGGCCGCTTATCGTAGGCGTTATGTAGGCGAGCAGAAATTAGGAATCCATTAATATTTCTGTCGATATGGCTCATTGCGATGAAATTTCACATGAAAAAAAAAACAATCGATACTAGATTTTGATTCATTCATAAATATTACTTCCTGTCGAAAGTATGTAATTGGAAACTATGACCTTTCACTCGCTCATTATATCTCGCTTTCATGGTTATCATGCATTTAGTTAATTTTGCAATATCTCTTTATCCAGTACGAGTGTTAAGGGTTGCGAAATCAGAAAATAAATTTGAAAGATTCTGATAACAAGTGACGATTTCTTGTATCATAATTCAATTATCTGTTTTTTTAGAGTTTCTACGAATCTACTATGTTTTATAGATCCGCTCTAAAGGCCATTCTACAATGCAACGGGATACGTATCGCGGAACGTATAAGCGGAGCGATATTCAACTTTATATTTCCCTA
>JARQTI010000513.1:517815-553587 GCA_030142655.1 Trachelus tabidus
GGGAAATATAAAGTTGAATATCGCTCCGCTTATACGTTCCGCGATACGTATCCCGTTGCATTGTAGAATGGCCTTAACAGTTAACATGAAGTTCGCAATACGTTGGTAAATAAATATTTTTTCTTGACAAACTTTATAAATATATTTTTCTTCCCTCAAATTAATGATGGCGGCATTCCAATACGATTGAAAATTCAAGAATCTGCGGGTTTGAGGTTCTTAGAAAATTGTCAATCTGATTTTAATATCGGTTATCTAGTCGCTATCGCGTAAGATCATTTAGATCTCTATGCATTACCTAATTCAAGATGTTATCATTGCTTAAAAATAATCGACTGTGCGTCAATAAAATTAATATCTGTTGAAAAAAAGAACCCTTTCCTTCCGGTAATAACATTGTCTATCCTGTATAAAAGCTACAGTACCTATAGGTCAACATCTCGAATTCCCTCGGAAATGCCCGCAGCTTAGAAGCAGTTATAGATTCATTAGCGTTCAATTAGTACTATTTGCTTGAAATAAATATTAAATACAGCTTTTAAAAGCGGTTCACATCAGGCCGAGTCTCAGTTGACAAAGGACTACTCAAACACTCGGAATTAGCTCCCGAAAAAATTCAAGTAGGTCTTTCCTACAGCTTTCGGCACCTAAGGTACATCCATTTGACCAGGACCCATGTTTACCTCAAGAACTGACTTTTTGGTCCTACAACCACAAACCCGGTACCTGGACTATTGCTCGTAAATATATGTACACAGAAATACACGTACTGTAGCGCCGGCGCCGTGACTTTAACCATTCTCTCGTGCATTCGTATGCTGTCTTTGAACCAACCAATTACCCCTTTTCTATTTTTTACCTATTTTCTTACAAATTCTTACTCTTCGTCAGCCGTCAAGCTGTCACTCACTTCACGTCATTAGAACATCCAATACGCTGTTGCCACAATTAATTAATCTAAAGCTAATTCTAGTTATCTAGAAAACTATCTCAGGTCGACCAATGTAACTCAGTACCCAGTCTATTCGTGACGTTAGGTATCCACTTTGAAAAACAATGGCAGACACTATGCAACTTGGACATTGGCGCTTGGACGGTCTGGCTTTGCACCTGCCCAAGTCATCAAATGGGCACTCGAATATGGCATCGCGAAGCACGTAAGAGGAGGTTAGGTTGGATAGGTACGTGGGTACCTTTTATTTAGCGTGGGTGAAGAAATGTACGATTGTAGCTATGGTAGTCAAGCTATATATGTATATATTCATATATATGTTCATATATGGGTATATACATATGTGTGTTTGATAAATATAGGTATAAAGCATATAGACTGCCATACAAATTATCTACGGCTATTCCAATGCGCGAAGAGTGTACATGGTCAGCGGTTCGACGAAGGCTATTGAAAAAAAAAAGAAAAACATGGAATCGAAAGTGTACCTATAGTAGACTTCATTTTTATTCTTTACTCGATTTTTCGTATAGGGGTTCGCGCCGTGCTAATAAAATCACCAGCCAATTCCTTTTATGGTTATACTCCATATGATGATTATTATTTATTCTTACATTGCAACACGTCCACCCGTGGTCTCCCGTGACCGAAATGGGGCAAGAAAGGATTAGAGAAAGAGATTTATACATAAAAGAAAATTGAAGCAAGGGGTTGTGCAAAGAGATCAAGGGAAACGTTCCACGCCTGGTATTGACGTAACAGGCACGATCGATCATGATTGATTCATCCGATTGCTTGATTAACTCTTCACCTCGATTCGCGCATACGCTCATACTTTTTTTTCTTAATTAAACGATATAAACGTGTATATTGTACCTACGCTATATCGGACTGCATTGGTATACATATATGACGTCAGACAGCACACAACTGGAGAATCGCAGTATGTAAATTTACATATACTTCAAGTTTCATATGTGATACACGTCTGACAAATACAAACTACTTGTAATCACAAACTTATGTACTTAATATGTAAAAATTATATTTTTTAGCTTTTTTTTTTAATTCACTCTACAAAAAAAATGACAAGTAGAACGCGTTTCAGCAATGTCGAATGTATGTCTGTCACAAGTTCGGCATCAGTCCAAAACCGTTTTGTCATACAATTATTATAAGCTTTTAGACCTGCCGATTGCTGAGAGATATGGAAAAGAGAGTTCATGAGATATTTCAGTACAAGCAAAGCTATTAATTCGAATAACGTCCAAGTAGATGCTTTGACGGTAACTAAATTATACAGACGGTATGCCGTGTTCGTAATAACTTGTGTTCATCGCGTAGACGAGCATGAAGGTACTGAAAGAGGAAAGGAGTACTCGAGTAAATGAAAGATCTGTTTATCAAAGGCCCACCGGAATATAAAGACGTAGGAGTAGATGGAGGAGGAAGAGGCCGAAGAGGAAGAGCGGGAGACAACATGGGGTGGATAATTAGTGGGTTAGATGGTAGACAAACACTGGATGCGTTATAGGTGCCTAAATAAAGCACATGTTCAGCGGGTGACACTGACATCCATCACTTGAATGAACACGCCCACTTCGAACCTACCACCTATACTGCTTTCTGTTCGGATATATACTTATCTCTCTCTCTCTTTCTCTTACCTCGATCGGCCTACCTACTCCTCACTTCACTTCACTTCGCTTCGTCAGAGGACTTTTTCAAGTGTAACTGTGGAGCAGGGCAAAGGCTCTGGGAATGGTTCGGAAGTGGTAAGAGAGTGAGAGATTTTCAGTGAACATAGATGGTTTAGCTACTTGTGGTTCAAATATATGTGTATATATATACTCATATGTCACTCGTATATACTATGGTATATAGTCTTCTTGGTTAAACACATGTATTACACGCGTGTAAACCGACTACACGCGTCGGCTTCTTTGATCTCGGCCATTCATCACCCCTCGCGAGAAAAACTCTAATAATATTACATGCGAACGTTTTTACGTGTAAGTGCCTTGGAAGTGTCCTCCGTGTATGAGAGAGAAAGAGAGAGCGAGCGAGCGAGCGAGCGAGAGAGAGAGAGAGAGAGAGAGAGAGAGAGAGAGAGAGAGAGAGAGAGAGAGAGAGAGAGAGAGAGAGAGAGAGAGACTTGCTACGCGTATGTTTGTGTCTCTCAGAGGGGCGACGCTCGTAAGAATAATTTGTTAAAGGGGTGCGAACTTGAGGCGTTTAGCTTGCTAATAATTTTTCTAATGTCAGACCATACTTGATTGTACTTATTACTTTGTTTCGGTGGTATGCCTGGTATGTTGGGAATGGTGACTTTTTATGGTTGATTCATCAGTGCAATGCTGCGGAAACTGATAACTTATTGACATGACAATATTGATAGGCGGGGTAGAGGGTTACTTCGTGTCGAAGTAAAAACTGTTGGTTATGATTATTTTATGAATCACTTCGGTGATTCTTTCGAGGATCGTATAAGTGCTCGTGCAAAATGATAGAATTTATTAAATGGTTTTGTGAAAATTAGTAACTGATATTATAGTATCAAATTTGAACTGTGCACACTCAGAGGTATTTGTATAGTTACTACACGGGTTATGCGCCCATTCGAAGGCGCCAACTATTCGTGATTAACTGGCGTTTTATAGTTATGATAACTAGAAATGTCTCCGAGCGCAGATGATCGTTGTCAAAGTTCACGAATGTATGTACCTGCAAAGACAATAAATGCATCTCGCTTAGCGTTCATAGGCAGTAATCTTCAAGTGTTATTTTGAGAACTTGTAGAAGGTATTAAAGAGGCATTCTACACGTGCTAGGTACCATTAAATAGTAAGTATGATAAAAAGAGGAGAATTATTATTGAGAAACGAGCAACGAAACAAACGAAAGAGCATCGAGGTCGAACAAAAGAAGAAAATGAATAAAGAGAGTAACGTCGTCAAAACAGAAAGAGTGCGAGGGGGTGGGGGGTGGGGGGGACAAATCCTTACGCAAAAAAGCGTCTCCGTCGTCGACGAAACTCTTCCGAGAAGTTAGTGAGTGAAGGAGCGACTTGGCTTGGCCATCTACCCCTCGACCAGTGACTTTTCTTGTTGTTCTTCGGGTGAAAGGCAGTGCGCCTTAAATCAGCTACGCTCCTGGTGCTATGGCACTTTCGGCACTTTTTGTTCGGCGAAAAATGAACTCGACGTTTTGTGTTCGACGATTTTCTCACTGCAGGAAATCAAAGGGGGGAGTGGGAGAGGGAATGGACATGTATAAGAAGGGGAGGTGGATGTCAGGCTGGAGAGTGTATGGAACGTGAATGGTATATGTATTATATATGTGTAATATATGTGTAGTTACATACGGTTAAAGATAGCCCCGTGACCCCTAACGTGTTGGGCCTATAACGGGGTTGTCTTCGAGCCAGGAGAGAATGGGGTGTTGCAACGCGCATGGAATGCAGTAAGGGGCAATTGCTGGGGCAGCAGTTCGCTAATTAAGGGTTACTTCGGGGCGGCTGGAGATCGGTTCGGTTCGGTAATGCTTTAACCCTCTTGGTGGGTTGCAATCATCGCTGAGATGCGTGCATCTCATTAGAGAACCCTCACAGGCAATTTAGCACGCGTGCCCTGGGACAGATAAATGGGTTTTCCTGGGATATGCGCCATGCTGCGGATGCTCGATGTTTTATAGTTTATTTTGTAGGTTGGTATAAGGTTATGTCACTTTTGTCTATAACGATAAGGCTGATTTAATCGTCGTGTATATTTAGCAGAGGCCTGTCATGATTTTTTCGGATTTGGATTTAATTTGATTTTTGGGTTTATTACGTGGAAAGTGAAATGTTTGGATTTATGAGAGATACTGTGATGTTTGGATATTAATGATAGCAGCGTTGGTTTTTTGTGGTATTACGAAAAGTTATGACAGGATTCAGGGTTCAGGTACAATCTGACGGACTCGAGAACGGATACTCGTATTCGAAATAAGAGGAAGAAATAAAACAAGGATTTATCGAGAGTTTTAATGGGCCATAAGGCTACCCCGTAATCAACTTCGACATGCCGCTTATATGCAGTAGGGTTAAGGGGGTCTCAGTGTTACCAGCTTTCACTTTACAAAATCAAATCACGAAATTCTAGTCGTTCGCCGTCATACTACGAATGAACACAAACTGTATTTACGCGTACTGAAGTATTCAGATAATATTTAAAATCATAATGGGTCTTAATTTGATAAATAAATAATTTGACCTATTTCGTTTATCCTATTTCTGAATTTTATCTTGTACGATAAAGGTCATGCTTCAAGGGTTCCTGTCGTATGTTTCAGACAGCAACGGTGGTGGAATGGTCGTGGGTCCTGGTGGTGGTGGTGGTGGCGGACCTGGCGGGCAGCAACAGCAGCAATACGGCGAAGTTAATCAGCTAGGTGGTGTTTTCGTGAATGGCCGACCCTTACCCAATGCAGTAAGATTGAGAATAGTCGAGCTGGCGCAGCTGGGCATCAGACCGTGCGACATATCGCGTCAACTGCGTGTCAGCCACGGGTGCGTGAGCAAGATCCTGGCACGGTATCACGAGACCGGAAGTATTCTGCCAGGAGCAATAGGAGGCAGCAAGCCACGAGTGACCACCCCAAAAGTCGTTCAGTATATCAAACAACTGAAGCTCAAGGATCCAGGAATCTTCGCCTGGGAGATTCGTGACAGATTGCTCTCGGATGGCGTATGCGACAAATACAACGTGCCATCGGTGTCCAGTATCTCTCGGATCCTGAGGAACAAAGTGGGCGCAGCTGCGGCTGCCGTTGCTGCCGCAGCCATTCATCATCATCCGCATCATCCGGCCCACCATCATCACCATCATCATCACCTTTACGCAGCCGCTGCGGCAGCGGGAGCAGCGCTGTGTCCGGTACCTTATCCACCGACGCCGTATCATGCAAGTCCACCTTCGGTAACCCATCATCATCACCATCATCAAGGTGAGTGGAGATAGCACGGAAGATCCACCGGATGCGACTACGCTTACTATCATTGCGGTGGAAGAATGACCAAGAACAGCTTCTGTGTAAATGAATCATCATCGATGTTATTTATGACGTTGACGTGAAAACGATTATTAATTAGAATGAAAATGAGTTTTGTGTTTTCGTATTAAAAAAAAAAGCAAAGCCCTCTGGGACTTCTTCCGCCGCGAGTGCCACGATATAGGCCGTTGAGAGTGTTGTTATTGAGTAGAGCTCGGTTTACAGTGGGCCTGACGGCGCCGTCGGCCAGCAAGTTATCGCCGTCCCCGCCGACGCCGACGCCGACGCTTACCAATCATCAGACGAACGGCGTACTTCAGTGGCCGAGTCCTCATACCGTGCATGACATTCTGGCGAACAGTGTCACGACGGTGCCCAACTCGAACTCTTCGTCCTCGACCTCTTCGCTCTGCGCCATCATCAACAATAATAATCATCATCACCATCATCTTCATCACAACGAGAACAACAATGATAACGGTAGTGCGAGTGGTGGCAATAATAATAATAATAGTAATAGTAACAATAACGATTCACCGCCGATTGGTTATCATCCTCATTCGCATCATCCCCATCATCATCATCACCAACAGTATTACGCCTCTGCACTTTATCATCGGCATCATCATCATCCCGGTACAGCCACCACTCTAGCTACCAACGTCGCGACTTCGACGTCCCTTTCTGTACAGTCAGCTATGATGCAAGCGTCTAATATCAGTCAACCGGCTAGTCCGTGTAATTAGTGCAGATGACTATTGTGCTTCGAAACGATTTTATTAATTGAATAGTATCGTTTGTGGCGAGTGATGTACTAATGCAGATTTCTCTTAACTATGGAATCTAGTGATTTCGTATTGCAAGATTTTATGTGGTAAATGTGCAGTTTGATCTATCCTTGGGAGGAGGAGAGGGGGGGGCTGATAAAATTCAATTACTATCATACTACTGCAATCATGGACAAAAGTGGTAAATTTTTTTGATAAATGTAATATTGTCCTATAGATTAAATTCGTGGCAGAACAATATCAAACAAAAGACATTGAAAATTATCTGATGCTTTTGAGGTGCAGAGATAAATGTAAATACATTGAATTATTAATGAGGAAATGAAATTTGAAAATATCGTGAATCTCTTGAGCTGGACTTACATTCAAACGTACTTATTATGAGGATCAAAAACTATTGTACATTATAAAAATAAGGTACTGTAGGAATATTTCGTTACCAAAGCAATTGGAGCTTGGTAAACCAGTTCTTGAAAATAATGAAAATCTAGGTAAGTAATAGGATATGTCCTGAATGAAGAATATAATAAACAGATGCAGCACAATTTGAAATATATTTTTTACTAAATATATATCAGCGTACTTATATCGAATATCGCTAGTGTTCCACTAATCTCCAGCTGATTTCCAGTGTTGCACAGTGAATTACATTAATATTTTTTACTTTTCATGTCATGTCATTATTTTTCATAAAGCGATACTCGATACCACACACTGGTTCCAAAATTATTAATGTAATTTTTGTTCAAACTCAATTATAAACTTTTAGTCCCGCAGTGTAAATATTTTCATAAGACTGCAATATTTAATCAAACCGTAAGGAATTGTGCATTCAACAAGTGCACCGAGTGCCTTTAAGATTTAGTTGTCGACGAATGCAATAAATCAGTTTCCTAATCGGCGAAGGTATACAAAATAGTTATTCAATTTGCTCAACACCATAGCGACTTGTGTTCACGCATTAGGCTATTGCGTTTAATCTAGTACAGTGCTGCTTTGTGTATTATACCTGCATTCGCATATGTGTACAATCCGGCTGCCTACCTAATCTAAACTAACCTACCTTAGCTACCTACCAACCTACCTACAAGCCTGACTGACTGCCCAGGGCAGTATAGCAGTCGTGCAATAATTAATGTTGTAAGAGGAATGACTGTGACGATGGATGAGTATATGGATATGTGTATGCATACAATGAACATTTGCTTTAGCATGCGTGAAATATGTGGTAGGAGGAATATGTGTGTTACGATGACGTTACAATTATTGTTATTTATTGAGTCTACGAGAAGAATATGGCGCCCCATACCTGGAAACACCATTTTGACTGCCTTGTAAACGTGCCTTAATTTATTTCGTTGACAATTGCACGCGAACCATTGTTATTCACGTTTAATACATTTAATTAGGATACTTATATTTCCTACTTATTATTATAACTTTTGGCTTATGCTTGCAATTCCAATCTGTCTTGGGTACTATTATTTTTATTATTACTTCAAGTGTCATTTTTTTCTGATCTTTAATATGCTAATACAAATCCGTGTTATATATGTCATTTATTATACTTTTGTTAGATTATTACAAGAGGATTTATAAACGACGCATGTATTAACACTGGCACAATTTATAATATCAAGTAGGAAATCTTATATTAAATCTTGAAAGATGTTATATTATATTTTATTTAAAATACGATTGATATTTTACTATAGTAAATGTAAGATCATGCCATGGTACAAGGTAATTACTACCGTTATGCAATATACGATCGTGCTACAAACAGCTGAGCAATTTTTATTTAAACATCTCGTATATCCTTCCTTACCACAAAGCAGAAATTTTCTATCGTATCAACGTGCATTGACCATGTGGTGAAATAAATCCAGAGCTTCTGAAAAAGGTAAATTTCATTTAAAATTACGTAAGGAAAAAGTCTCTGAGACGGCGTTGCGCGTAACGCGAGAATATGTATTTCGTTTTAAAGATATTTCCTATATAACTATATTTCTAATTCGATAAAACTAATGAAAATTTGAATAATACTTTAAATTCATAAAATCCGCGAATTTCAGAGTCCGGTGGGGCGGTAATATGATTGGTCGAATTCACTATTCCTCGTTCCTTATGTCTTATTCCTTCCGTTGAACGTGGACCTTAGACGTACAGTCAATTCTAAGAATAAACAAAACAACATAACGCTCAAGAATGAAAGATACAAAAATTGTAACATAAGTTGAATATTCTCGCCATGTGTAACGTGTAACTGGACTTTCCCATGGCGTATGCTCAAATCATATCTCGACGCGTTTTACGGGCTTTATACTTTATGTAATGTCGGATCGGTAAATGATTGCTCGTAATTCATCGCACCGACCCTCGCAGAAATCATTCGTGTTTGAAGTCTCACTGGAAATACCGCGTTGCGTGGAGGTTGATTTAAAACGCGGTAGGGTATCGCTAAAGTAATACGATGAAATCGCGATATAACCAGTGTCGTTCCCTATAAGAACTTCACTACTGGCCAAAGTACACAAAGGCGCCGTCCATCGATTGACGCAGGTAATAGTTACATTCCGTTTAAAAATTATAACCGCTACAAGCACAAGAGTTTTCATTATAACTTTGATACAAGCAAGTATATAGCGATCAGCATTAAATTGAAATAAAATTTATTACAAATTCCCTCATGTCATTAATACTGGTTCAAGTTTATTAAAAAAAGTAGTTACAGCTTTTCGCATTAATGATGCATACCATTAATGACGAGGTAATAATAAAATTTTTTAAATACTACAATAATTTTTAGGATCCAGGATTTTGTCATCCTAGCTTATAAATCACGATGAACTTCTAGACCAAGAACTATGTAGAGAAACTCAGACTAAGAAAACAGTGATAAAGAATTTTCGAAATATAAACAAAATATAACTTATATTGTCTTAACATGAAATTATTCATCTGTCTAGACAGCCTAGATCCATGACACACTCCTCTCAGACTGCAAAGACTCGGATCGGACCATCAGCAAAAATGTCTACACCTATACTGATAGTTTTACGCGAAAGTATGTAATGTAAAATTTTATTTAACACGTTTTACCTATACCTGGTGTCATAAATAACCATTTCCGATATACCGTACGTAATATAATTTATCTAGTACAAGTAGATAAGTGACTTGGCACGTGCTATATCGGTTATAAAAGCAGACGTCGCGACGCCGTCCAATCAGCGTCGTTCGAGCGTGAAAGACCTCCCTCCTTCACGAAATTAGACACCCACTTCGTGCCTGGATTATTTTCTCTGTTTTAACATGACTACCCTCCAGTGATGGACTTGACGCCCTCAACCACGGCAAAACCTGGCTTCTTGTGTGGCTCCGAAATTTTGCCAAATTCCCATTCGGAAAATATGACGGTATGTATATATTAAAAAAAATTATTTTTTTTACTCACAATACATAAGGCTTTATTTATAAAATTGGTAGAAAAAAATTTAGGATGGAAAATAATTTTTTTTTTTCCTTAATACCGTTTGAGGGTAACTTGTCGAACTTTTTGGTAGTTTTAAACGACAGGAATAAAAGGAATATTCTGGCTCGTGTCGACGCGACCTATGAACCCCAGTACGTCTGGCTTCCTCGAAGTCTGTCGAGTAATGGGTAATTCGGTAATTCCAAGGAATCCTTTAGCTCCCCGCAAGCGAAGACGTTCAAAGCCTCATCCTCAAGGAGAGTGGCAAGTTGCAAACACGCGGAATTATAGAGCATTCGACCCTACGTGGTATTTGTGCATATAGTCACCACATAATGAGGACTGCGCGGCGCGCCAAGCCGTCCCTTTGAAATTCGAATAGGCCCGCTACTCCGCCCTAAGATACTCTATTACACTAGTCACTTAAAAGAACAGCGCCAACCCTTAGAACCACGAGTTGTTACTTCGACATTCTGTAGAAGACCTGATCAGTTTTCCTCAGCACCCCGTTTGTATATTGAAATAAGAGAGAGGTACCATTTGACATATAGGTACTAGTTATTAAATATCAGATTAATATTTAACCGTAAATTGATTGGAAATTTATTAATCGCATAAGACAAAACAATACGAATATTTTCAAAAACTAAAAAATTCTTACCAAATTCAAACTTTAGAATTCCAATGAAAAACCCTAACATATGATCCTCCATATACTCGTTACACCATCCATAATTTGCACGGTCTCCATAATAATAAATCAGACGCGTCCGACACGAATTAGACAAAATTATATTTAATATGGATAATATGCATATACAGATAAGGCTGGGTATACCTGCATCCAGAATGGACCAGTAAAAGAATAAAAAAGAAAAGATCATTGATTTACGATCTTCGACGATATATTCGACGTCGTCGTAACCGTCACTCGTGGTTCCGGATGGAGAAATCACTCAAGAATGTATTTCCCCATGAAGTTGGCTTCGGAAGGGAATATTTTTTTCTTACCTCTGACACGTTCACGGAAAGTCAACTAAGAAAATATCGTGTAACGATGCGCCCGTATACAATGTTCTCTTGTTCGTGGATCGTGAATTTACAACCAAGACGAAGACGCGTCCTAGGAGGAACGTTTATTCTTGCCGCGGTGCACGCGAGTGCAGATGCGCTCCGCTCGATTAGCAGCTGCGCCATGATAAAGTAGCGCTAATAAATTAGTCCGCTACTGAAACTTCGTAAAAGTCGAGAAAGTCAAACGGGAAGTTCGCCATGGGTAATTTGCTTAAGAACTTAACAGGCGTATAAGAAAGAGTCACCCCCGTTTAATTGAATCGAACAAGATAAATAATAATGATCCAAAAAAAATCTCCTAACCTCAAACAAGATCAATCTTAAAAACAAACATTATAACTAAGTTAAACTACAAGATGAAAAATAGATTGACCGGTATACATATACCTATACTCCCTTTATTATTTAAACGATTAACGTTAACGGATTTCAATCCACGACTCCCCTTATCTTCATAGAACAAAGAGTCACCCTATAGTACAAGAGAAGAATGTGAAAAGTATCGGAGAAAAGGACGAAAAAGCATAAATCTTTCTACGGCATCCCGCCACGATTTGCACCTAGCCCCAGCAGATGCGCTCAGCTACCAAGGAGTAAAACGTCAACGTAAAGAAGTGGGGGGGGGGGGAGGGAAAAAAGAAGAAAAAAATTAGGAAGAACTCCGGGTAGCTAACATAAGAAGAAAGTAAAGAGGGTACGAGAGGAGAAAGGGATGTTCTATATAATATCTTAAGGCAGAAGAGTAAGATGGCACACAGAGAAGAGTACGCGAGCTACTAGCAAGCTTAGCTAGCAGGGGCGTTCCGCCATGCAAACTTGGAATACAGCTAATGTGTCTCTGCGCCGTCGTTTCGTCTCTTCTCATACCCGCCGCCCGACGACCGTCTTCCCGCTTCCTTCGACTGCGGCTCCGCAGAAGAAAAAGAAATAGATTAAAACCATCGCGCCATCGGGCATCGGTGGCACAGCGCATAAAGCATGTGCTCCGTGAATGCCGTTCCTCGAGGAGGATACATGAGAGGCGCCGACGCGAACTGGGGTCGCAAGGCTATTTGTACCCTGAACAGAGAGGACAACTCAAGACGTTCTTAATTACGCGGCCCGCCCTATCCTTCCTCTCCTTACCCTTGTGTGACTTTGCCACACGCACCTACGCATATGTCCATCCGAAGTTACCAAGCGAATCCTATAGGTACATAAAGATCCCTGACTGGTGTAAGACAGAGAGAGACGCCATCTTGTGTCACGAAAAATATTGTCAGGGAGATTTATATATGTGGGCACTTCGACGGCATGTAAATTTATAGGTTATAAACGCTAAATTTATATAACCTGATGAATCAAATCATTTCTTTGCTTTACTTGGTCCTCCTCGTAGGGGAAATACAAATATGGATGAATCGGACAAACGGCCATTTTGATCTTCGTTTACGGTTACTGTTATTATGTAAATTATAGGCGCTGCACTTTACTTGCCATGTCTCATTTCCGTGGAACCAGACGAAAATCATTTTGTATTATATATTTACACGAGGAATCCCGTGTAGCAGATATTATGAGAGAACACAAGAGAGGCGTATCGAGGCGAAGCGACGCGCGATATCAGTTGCAGGGGTCGCCGCCACTACAAGCTCCCTACTCTCGTGCGATAACCTCTTGATAACCCTGTTCCCTATGCAATATGTTATACACATCAAATTTTTAACTTTAACGTTATTATTTATCTTCAATCTTCTAGGTAAGCATTTTTAACTTCGAGAACTCCTAATCCATCTATCTGTAAGTAATGAGACGCTTCAATAACGTCACTGCCTATACAACAGAAAACATTCAGATACGTTTAGGCACATTTATGAAACTTAACATGTACATTGATACGTTTCAGCAATGTTTCTGAAACGTATCTCAGTGTTTTCTGGTGTATGGGTGGCTATCCAAGTAGTGATAAGTTCACAAGAGGACGAATTAATATTAGAGACGTTTATCGAAGACTTTCCTCCCTTCGTAGCCTTCATCCTCATTTGAATATATCTTCAATGATAGTGAAGATAAACACGCGATAAACTGACTATATTTGGAGTATCTGCCTTGAAAGTTTTCTATAGTCGGGCCTTGACTTCAGCTCTACTTTGAGGGGCCATCCATTTACGAACCAATATCTAAATAAGTCCTCTCAAAGTGAAACCGATGTTACGGCCCGAATATAGCTTGCTCGTTTGCATATTAGAGTTCGTTGTGATTCGCGAATTTCGATGACGCGTAACGAGATAGTTTACATTTTGTGGTATCAATGAAAATAACTCAAGGATACTTGGGATATGGTTATTTTGTTGGTCACATGTACAATAAGGTAAGTTTATCAGTGCTCTTAATTGCGGAAACTGGTGACAATGGAGTCTATGGGAATTGACGTGCATTTTAGTCATAATTAATGGTTAATGAATGAAATTGTGTCTTAGATCTCTGGTTAAACGTGTGATAAAAAAAATGGAGATTTAATAAATTCAATGCTAAAAAACACATTGAGAAAAATCATGCGATTCTGCAGGATTTTTAATTCCGAGTTTATATGTCTGTAACTCTTTCTATCTAAAAGTTTAAGCAGGCATTATTGTCATTGTTTCTTGTTTTAGCACAGTATAATCTCCTTATTCTCAGTAGATGGAAAAGTATGTATTTTTTTATATACCCAATTTCTTACGCTTATCCGTTATCCGGTTGCTCTCCATTTTATAAAGGAGAACACTGAGTTTTATTTAGTTTGCAAACTGTTGGTTCATTTAATTAAAGATTCGCTGTAGGGCGCCACGTTATTGGCCGTATGTAGGCGTGTTGCGGTTTTATTGCAACTGGTTCCTGGTCACTACGCCCCTTTTTCTTCAATTCCCCTACTCGACAGGTTCAGTCTTTCACGTATCTAATGCCACCCCCGTACTTTTATCCGTATGAGGTTGCACTTAATATTACTTTTTTACCAAAAGTGTACTAATCAAAAGAAAAATCACAGTTGAAACATTATAATTAGAAATGTTGGTTTAATTTTATAAATTTAATGATTCTTTAAATTTGATACCGTATAATAAGTCTGTTTGATCCTCTTGAATTATGCGCGTCTAATTGCACATTGCAAATAAAAAGTCCCTTTATTAAAATTATGGTCCAACTTATAATTTTTGCACCAGGATAAACAATACGGAAATTGCAATATCATTTAATTTTATCAAATTTCCATGAGGCTGTATTATTTCCATAGTGGTATAAAAACTGTGATATTTTATAATTATTATTATGAAGAAATCTTTTTTTTTCTTATTATTCGTGACTGCCAGGATCTGTTTCAATAGTTAATTCTCAAGCTCTGTTTCAGTGTTAATGGTGCTGCCATCTCTGCACTAAGTTGGTACAGCAAATAGATTGAAGTTGCCATGTGATACCGAGGAGATTATGTTATGGATAACAGAATCTAATATGATGCTGTAGTCGAAGTCATGAGATTAATAATTTATCTTACAAGTTTACGGTAGCATATTCTTTAACATTTATTTTTTCTTACGTCCAAATAAATACATTACCATGATATTCTTATGAGTATTATATGTACATGCAAGACAAAAACTGCAAAATGTAAATTTATTTTGGAGATCGTGAGAGCCGAGGGTTTTCTATTGGAATGAGATTATTGGCAGTATTACTCTAAGGAATTGAGCATAAGTAATTGCTTGAGTACTTTGGTCTGACTGGTCTCCCTAATTTCCCCAGCTAGAAACATCTCATCGACTACAGTATACACCTGAAAGAAATGTTTAAAATATTGTGAAATACTATCAATATATTTCTTCTTATTATATTGATATAGACAAAACAAACCTTGTAAAAGTTGAAGACCAAGTCCAGTTCACAAACATTGTGGAAGTACTCGTTTAATACTTCAACAAAATTGTGAATTGCTTCTAAATAACAAAGATTATTGTCATTCACATCAACACAAATACAAAAATATAGTCCAGCATACCGCCTGTAGACAATTTTGAAATTACGAAACTGCAATCAAAAATAGTTAGCAACATATTATCAAATGATTATTTAATACTATCCGATGTTTCTCTGTTACACAAACCTCAACAAAATTGGTGTGCTTGGCATCTCTAACCGTTACCACAGCATGCACCTCTTCTATTAATTTCTGTTTCTCGTCATCATCAAAGTTCATATACCACTTTGCAAGGCGAGTCTTTCCTGCTCTGTTCTGAATTAAGATGAATCGTATCTATAAATAAAGATTATCAGTATCATTATACATGTACTTACTTCTGCTTGCGCTTAGTTATTACTTGACAAAATGACAATTACAATGCCGAATGACAGTTGGCAAAAATGACAGAAGAAGTTTTGCAATTTTATCACGAATAAGTGTGGATATTTTGTGTCTCTCAAGAAAGTAACAATAAATGGTTACCTACTACACTTGCGAAATACTTGCCATTCTGTGCAAATCTCAGCAGTCACAATAAACACGAAAACCTTTTCTTTTAGAGTTAATATCTTGTGAACATCCGCCCTCTTGTTCTACGATGACTTTTACGCATGCGCCTATAGTCATATACTTATGAATGGCTTAAGTGTTGTTCATAATATTAGAAAGCGATTGATTATATTCAAATATATACGAAATTCTATAGCTAAACAATTTGTATTATATACAAAGTGACAAAATTTAAAGTGTTTTATCTTTTATCTGTTTATTTCTTAGAAAGCATGAAAATTTTAGTCAATTTATATTGGAAAATAAAGCGCTAAAATCAGTATATCACAAAAATATTTGAATTTAATTAAAAGTATGAAATTAGTTTCATTTCAATTGAGCGATTCAGATAAAATTTTAGGGGATTTAGAATGTTTTAATGTAAGAGATGAAATCGTAAGAACAGCCTTTAAATGTGGTCAAAAGCCTTCGAACGCAACCGTCAGCAACCGTGTAGTTGTGTGTCACGAACTGTATAGACGGTGTAGACCGTGTAGATTGAGCTTTATGTTTTCACCATGGCTGATGCTGATTATAATATTCCACAAAGTAGAGAATCAGATGACATATTAAATACCTATCGTAGCATATCCAACAAATTAAAAAAGTACGTTAAAAATTAATATTGACTACTCTTTCGCTCTGAACAATCGAGGCTCGTATAATGTCTAATATGTTGAATTATATATTTTAGACGATTTTTACGAAAGCCCAATGTTACCGAAGCCAGTGAACAATTTGGTAATATATGAAATTTTATATTTTTGATTTTTTTAATGTATAACATTATAATGGTAAATATTATAATCGTTCTCTTGAATTCATTTAAATTATTCGTGTTGCTTTTAAACATTATCACCGTTGTTATGAAATATAATTGCACTTCTAAATGAAATAATTTACGATTTTGCAATGCTAATATCACTCTAGCTGCACTGGGGACGCAATGTGAGCAAAAAGAATTGTGGCCTTATGCAGGATTCTGCTGGCTAGCAGCAGCACGATGTCAAGCAACACTGGGTAACAATATTGCTGAAACAAATTTTCTAACAAAAGCAGGAAGGCAATTCCTCATAGCTGAAAAGAAAGATGAGAATATTGGATGTTCATCGATTGGTCGAGAAAACTTCCAAGTAGGTATTAAGTGATATCAATGTTGACCTAATTTTTGAATACAAAATCATTAAAATAAATCACTATTCTGTATATACATTCTAGGCTGCAGTAAGTTGTTTTGGTCATTCTGCAGCACGTAACAGCCAATTAGGATTTGGCATTATGTCTATCAGTTTGGCTATGGAATTAGCAGCAGCTTCAGGTCCAAGTACAGCAGGAGTGCAACATTTAAAAAAAGCTATTAGTATGCATCCTTTTCCTAAAGCTATTGACACATTAGTTTCATACTTCATTAAACAAGGTAAATATATATTAAATATTGTTCCCAAATACTGCAAATATATATCATTTTCATTCTTGTTTACTTTCTTAGATGATTATGTAGCTGCTTTACAAGCTCTTAATGCATTTGTTGAGGTGATCGATAACAATATTGGTATTGCAAATGTTTCTACAGGCAATTATGTTGTTGTTTTACACAGGTATCTATAACAGAATAAGATGAAATGGTAGAGTAAATGGTTTTTATATGTAGCAAATTTGTCTTTAGATGTGAAGTAACCAGGGTACTGTTACTACTGATACTTCAACCTACACCTCAAAGAATTCCACCTTCTTTAGCACAAGTTTTAGAAAAATACGCTTGGATTGAGGATGGTATAAGCGCTGGTATGTCACATGACTATAAAGATATGAATGTTCTTTCCTACACATCTATACATATGTTACATTTTGATATGTTTGTTCTGTTTATAGGTCCAGGGATGTGCGAAGATGAAGTTCTGCTACTACAATCTTTAGTATTGGCATGTCAATCAAATGATTGCCAAGCGCTTTTGGAATTAGAGGGTGACCTCTGGGTATATTTGGATACCCAACAAAAAGAATTGTTACGAAAGCTCATACAAATTATGACAACCAGATGAACTATATAATAAGATTAATCATTTTACGGTTTATCCTTTTTATTAAATGTTTAACACTGTTACTCGTATGATATACAGAGGAGCTATGGGTTCTATAAATGATATAAAATTATGGCGTGTTATGCAGAAGTATGTTGCGAACGAATGAATAATATTAAATCAAAATATAAAGTATAAAATAAGAATATTATTTCTTTTTTTCATAGATTTTCTCATCAAAGGAATAAGTATTTATTTGTACCTGAGCTAATAAAAAATACTTCATAACAATAAAAAATTAATATTATTAATCACGCATTAGACTAAATATAAATTGTGTTTAATGCATACAACAAAGATACGTTGTTTAATAAGAATAAAGTGCGGCTACCAGAGTGATGCGTGAGGATTGTATCAAAGAGTAGGGACGGCAGAAGCTTCCAAGAACGGGACGGAGATGCTAGTAAGTATACGAGAAAAGTGGGGAGCGCAACTGAAAGGAAGGTTCGACCAACGGAATTCCACTGAATTCCACTTGCTGGTCAGTCAGGTAGTAGTTAGCGACGTGGTGTTATGTGCTAAGGATACAGACAAGGATCATCAGCAACGGGTTATTGCGAACCAAGCGAGCAAGATAACTTTGAGCTCCTAAGAACAGTGTACTCGAATAAAACAGAATAACGATATTCTGTTTAAACTATCGAAGCTCGGTGTGCTCCATAATTATTATAAGAAGTTAATCGTCAGATTGATCAACCAAGTAAGTACAAAAAATTATTTAACATATAAAATCGAAAGAGCAGGAGTCACCGGTCTTTTTCCGACGACTTTGACAATTGCTGATTTAAACCATAATGGAGTCCATTACCCCTGCAGAATTTATTGTGAACCTTATTTTAATTCACTGTGTTTTAATTTTAATTTTGCAAAATCGATATCATAGTGGAATTATTTCTAAACGTGTAAAATATATTTGACGGCGCTTAGTAATAACAATGTTATACGATTATGACAACTGGATTCAGTTATTTCATAGAATTTCGTGCGAATACGCTTAACGGAAAAAACACGGTTGCGAATATACCGTTAGGCGCGACCGCACGTATCGCCAAGCAGTCATGAAATTCATGAGTGTCCAACCTGTTGAAAGTATCTATGACAAAATATTCAAAACTTGGGTCTTAAACTAACATTCAAATGGTCGATGCAGACTCAGAATGAACATCATTAACGATTGGTCAATCTCAGTAAAACCTTCGTTCTCTTTTTTCAGAAAAAATTCATAGATGCCATCATTTTTCTCGGTATTGATAAGTATTCGATGGGAACCGCCGTAAAATCAAATATATATTCATGTAACTTGCTGACCATGGGTGCTTTCCAATTACACGACTTGTGCCGACATATGTCGACAAACGTCTACACACAATTTTTCTGATCAATTGGAACAGTGCGTGTAGTAAAATTGTTAAAGACCTACGGACTTTAGATACCTATGTACTATTCATGAAAGAACTGTTAACCAAAACTTTGTATGCAATTGCATTTTTTCAATTTAGATATCTTCATGAAACAAAGTTAAAACAAAATACAGAAAATACTTTTTTACAGCAATTTGCATACAATCATTGTTCACCTCTTCAACCAATATTAAAGATCTTTGCTTCTTGCATTTCCACAAATTCGACACAAGATTTGAATTTCCTACTTTTGGTTTGGTCCATTCGATTCGCAATTAAAATCTAGGGATAAACGCTATATTTGTGTACGCGTTTGTCGACTCGTGTCGTAATTGGAACAACAGTGCGTAGACAATTGTGCACATTTGTCTAGTGATATTCCAACTGGAAAGCACGCATTAAGTCTTACAATTAATCCCATAGACCGCAAAAGTATTAGTACATTGGACAAATTATTTTTATATTATTTGTTTTATATTTTGTATTATATTATATTTTTGCAACAAGCCAAGCACTGGACATAGTATTTATCTTTACTGGACAGTGAAATTTACAAATAAATTAAAATTTACAATAAAAGGTGTAAGTACTCACGCGTACAGAAACATAACACTGAAAATCTCACAAACCCAGAAACCTACAGATAGAAAAGTATTCTTACAACCTGGATCTTCGTGAATAGACGCAAAAGCGAAACGAAAATGCGTCGAACTTACACAGAACATGCGTCTGCTTAGCGTATATGATGTACTAACCCGTATCGAGGCGGCAGTTGCTATCGTATTGTTGAACGTGATGGATCGCAGAAAAGGGAAAGAAACTACGATCAGTGAAAGAAAACAAATCCTTGATCTGTTTAGACAAAATAAGTCATATGGGGAAATATCGAAAATTGTTGGTAGAAGTCGATCGACTGTACAGTCGGTTATAAAACATTATAAAAGAGAGAATAGATTAGAAAATAAACGTAGAAGCGGTCGTCCAAAAAAATTAACGGAACGTGAAGAACGTTTCGTGATGCAGTTAGTACAAAAAGTTCCCTTAATAAGTGTTTCTGCAATAGTTTCGGAATTAAAACAAACCTTGAAGAAAAAAGTTCATCCACATACTATTCGCAGAACACTTCACCGGATTGGATACAATCAAGCAAGACGAAAACCGTACGTATGTATAACCGGTCCACGAGTTCTTCTTTTTTAATAAATCGAAACAATGGATTATCTAGTAAGCCTTATGTAGCGCTCCGTATAATTTAGATCCTGTATTTACGTATTTCCAATAGAACAATGATTCCAAATATGACTTACCTATCACGGCAATTTATTATATTTAATGTTTATGTTTTTGAAACTCTTTCCCAGGTATCAAACATCAATCCAAATAGAGAACATACTTATATAGTAATAGCAAAAGAGATGTGACGTCATATGTGATCTACATTACACGCATACTTTTGCGGCTATACAGTTCTGAGTTTATTCATTTTCAGTCTTGCATGCGTGGTTACCATTTGACAACTTCGCTGTTCTATAAAGATAATACTGTGTTTGGTGCAAAAATGTAATTCTTGAATTTCTATTTTATCGAGTCTACGAATATGTTTGCAGTTTAGGTGTAAATTTGCGTACATGAAATCCGCAACAAAATGATATTAAGTAACTTAAATTTAAATGTTAAACAAAAATTATTATTCTCTTGCAATTTTTTGAATATTAGTAGTAGTATTGACTAATAATTATCTATCGTTTCAGTATTGCAATGCCTGAAGAATGGAAAACCATTTTTGTCACGGGCGGTGCTGGATATATTGGAAGTCACTGTGTAGTCGAACTTCTCGAAAGCGGATACGAAGTTGTGGCTATTGATAATTTTACTAACAGTGTTACCGGAGAGAATGGAGAATCCGCAGCTCTCAAGAGGGTGGAGCAGATTACAGGGAAAAAAGTTACATTTTATAACTGCGATTTAATCGATCGGGAAAAACTTGAAGAAATTTTTAACAAGGTATCGAATATTCGTTTTTCGAATGAAAATATTAGATATGATTCTATACTAGTTTAAATCTATTTGGTTTACATATACAATACCCTTGAATCCTTATACTATAATAATTATTTTGCTTTACGTGATATAGGAAATAATATCTAACGTTCTAGCACAAGATACATTGCGTAATACACTTTGCGGCGATAAAGGCAGTAGGAGAATCTATGCAAATACCACTTCACTACTATCGGAACAACATTATTGGTGCTATTAATTTACTTGAGGTAAATATTAAACAATATTCTTAAAATTTTTCAATGACCGAAATACTTTTAAAAATTTTGTTCTTTAAATTTTTAGGTGATGAAAGCGGCTGGATGCTTCCAATTAGTCTTCAGTAGCTCCTGTACCGTTTACGGAGAACCAGCTCATCTCCCGATTACGGAAAATCATCCTACCGGAAATATAACAAATGTCTACGGACGAACGAAATATTTCATTGAAGAAATGCTCAAAGATATATCAAGAGCTGAGGAGGTAAAACAATTTATTAGTACTTCGCAAAAGATTAAAAATTAGCTGACATTACAAGTAATCAAGATATCTAAATTTATAAGGGTCAAGTATATAATAATAAAAACTGTAATCAACGTTTTTCATTATTAATATTTTTATATATTCTTGAATAATTTATGGCCTCTAAAAAAAGGCAATCACTCAGGTGAAGTATAATAATGTTGCAGAGTGAAAGCGTCTATAATTAACTAAAGTCCTTTTACATAGACTTTTAGGATAAGTGTAGCATTATTTTATATCCTTGGTATAACATAATCATAATCTTTTTTTTCACAGAAATGGAATATTATTGTACTGAGATATTTCAATCCAGTTGGTGCACATATCAGTGGTTTAATTGGAGAAGATCCCACTAAACCATTTACCAATTTAATGCCGTATATCGCGCAAGTAGCTGTAGGTAATAAATCTGAATTGACGATTTTCGGTGGTGATTACCCCACAAAGGATGGTACAGGTGCGTTGAATTTTGTAATGATCTGGTGGCCATTAATGAATAATTATTTTAGTACTCTGTTCATGTATATAAATAGATCAAGAGCATCGGTATGTTTTTATCTGCAGGAATTCGAGATTATATTCATGTAATGGATCTTGCATCTGGTCATGTGTCAGCTTTAGCTGCTTTAAGGAAGCAACATGTCAGGCTAAAGATTTATAACTTGGGAACTGGAAAAGGAGTTTCCGTTCTGGAGTTAATTAAAACCTTTGAAAAAGTAACTGGTACAAAGGTACCCTATGTCATACAAGATAGACGAGATGGTGATATTGTCTCTATGTACGCCGATACAAGTTTAGCCCGAAACGAATTGGGATGGCAATCTAAATATGATGTCAACCAAATGTGTAAGTTATTAAATGAAGTTATTTGTATATGACTGAAGATAAATTTATAAGTCAGTTTATATATGTATGCCATAACATGAGCTCTGAAAGTGGTGAAAATTTCGATTACAGGTAAAGACTTTTGGAGGTGGCAGTCTACTAATCCTCATGGATATCGCAGTTCGTTACAAAATGGTACGACAAAGAAATGATACGTAAATAGTGTACGGTGTTCACTTTTTGAATTTTTCCTTAAACAGTACTGCAGACTCTAATACTTTAGCAACAAGAAATGTCAATAGATTCATTTCTTTTTTTCTTCATTATGAAACTGAGACAAACAATTTGAAACAAACAATAAACTCAATTTCTCATGTATGTAAGAATTTTGAATAGTAGAACCTATACAGTTTGTGAAGTAATGAAATTGTAGTAGGGATATGTAGCAATTTTATAATGAATGTGAAATCAAAATTGTAGCAGTGGCGAAGGAAACGTAGCAATTATTTCATTTTTGTATGGGAAATATAATCATTGGAGAACTCACAGAAACTATTTGTTTTATAGTAATTAATCTCTTATAAAATTAGTGTAGGTGAGTGAGTGTAAAAGGTTTGATTTTTTTACTTATTGGAAAAAAAAATGGGGTAATGCATTAACAGGTTTATAAATACTGCAGGTGTAATGGTGGGTTGTAATAATTTAAAATTTATTCGTTTATTGCAACGGATGATACAATTATGTAAATCAAATGAGAATTATAAAGAATATCAATTTCTTCTTTTGTTTGTCAACCTGATTATCTTTTGTTCTCACTTAGTATTTTCTGTGCTTATATTCTCATTATCTTGTACTGTTGATTCATGAATTCTGTATAAAGACAAATGTTGGAACTTCAATACCTCAAGCCCCCAGCTTGTCCATCCAGGAAGTAAATACCGTGCAAATAGTTCTAAACATTTTGGGTTATCCGGAAGATATGATGCTATTAGGTCTAAATGCGGTACATCAGCAATCCAAAACAGAAAAAATACAGATGATATAACATTAATCTAGCTTGTTAATAATAGAAGATAAAGTTGTATTGAAACATCATCATACGCATTATTCATACTATTTAATTTACACAGATATACCTGTTATGGGTGGTTTGTGTGAATGAACTGCACTGGGAATGCTAACAAGTAATTTACCATCAGGAATTTCAATTTCACTATTAGAAGAAGCTGCTCCTAATATCAATAGTTCATAAGGCTGTTTTGCTGGCATTGGATTAAAATCACAAACTGGTTTCCCTGATCTAGTTACCTAAAATATATTTGAATTTCATTGAGAATAATTATGTTTTGCAATTGATGTGGCATAACATGACCATTACTAAAAGTAATGGAACTATTTGTTCTTGCTAAAAAGAACATATGTAACCAAGTCACATTAACTTACTTTAACCCAGTACCACTTTGCTTGAAATGTAACGCCCCATGCTGGAAACATATCATTTGAGATACTGCGTAAATGACTGGGAGCATTTGTACACCATACAGCAACTACACCATTTGTACTTAGTAATTTTCCAATTGGTATTTTGATCAGATCCTTGTTATACATCATTTTGTAACTGTTTATTACAAAATTGCATAAAATAACTGTCTAAACATGAATATTATATATGTTCAAGACAAAAAATAATACTTGTACTATTTTAGAAAAGTTATCCTAAAATACATAACATGCTTATATTCAACTTTGAAAATTTACCTAGATTCTGAATATTTCCTTTTCTTTCTTCTTATAGATTTGTTCCACCATGGTGGATCCAATAAAATCAAATCAAATTGATTATTTAATTCCATTTTTTCTGCTATATTTTTTATGTCATTGCAGTAAAAATAACATTGCTCAGGGAAAACATATTTTTCTGATTGAGTTTCAGATATTATTGCCACGTTCATCTTATTACACCCATGTAAATTTTCTATGTTATGAGTAACAGTATCAGAATAAAACTTCTGTGATATCATACGAGCTGCTTCGTTGTTATCATAAACTATTTCATCTGAAAACAATCCCTCTGCCTTTGCTGACGATAAAATTCTGGCCAGTGCTTCTTTAATACGATTCATCTATAGATTAATTAAATTCTATTAAAGCTTTCGAACTTATATTTATATATTTATTCAGAAATAATAAGAACATAGTGCAAGTTACTACACTGAAGAACTAAATAAAATGTACACATTGATATTATTATTTATAATTTACAGTTAAATTGCTAGATGGATTGATCCAAGTCATTTCACGGAATTTTGTAAATAATCGATTACACATATAAAACAAATATTAAATAAGATTAAGTATTCATCAACAAAAAATATACATATAGGTTAATTTACCCGTTCCATATCTTCGCCTGAAAAGTGTTTCGATCTTTTCCTTTTTCTTGTTTTCCCACTACTTGCACTTTCCTCGTCATCATTAACAACTTGATTACCTCGTAAATATTGCGAATTTATATCAAATAACAATTCATTGAATTTCAAACTGAGTCTCTTATCACCATCTCGAACATATTTATAACTATTGTCAAGATGATCTAAATGAGATATTATCCAACCATCAGCAGCAGCATATTTTAAACACATATTTGATCATGCACAATTCAAATAATACTTAATAATGTTCATCATTGTCAACACATTTTCCGACCAGCAATGCAGATAATCCTCGAGTCTGGCGTCAAGTACATAAAAAAGAACTTATTACAACATAGAAATAGATTTACACCTAACCAATATGCCGATCACAAATCAGCATGACGTACACTTACTTTGATTACAATCAATATGTCAATTCGAGAAAGGAATTAAAGGACAAATCACATACGTGCCTTTATAGCAACCGGCAGATCGAACATACATACAAGGCCATCTCAAATTAGCACTTTAAATTTGAAGTACATTACAAACATCGGGTTCAGTATATTTATTATAAATAGTGCCTGCCTGTCCTACTGTACTGTACAACGTAATAATTAAAATAAAGACTTTCCACAATAATCATTTGCACATAGGCAACGCCTGCCGTATAGAAACCCGTATTACAGAACGGTATACAGGTAGTCGTGATTCAGGATAACAACCCTTAATATGTGATATTTTATTCCAAAATAAAGCCTCTTTAATAATACAACTGACAATGTATTATGCAGTTAAGGAGAGGCTTGAACATTTCGTTTATCTTGAATAACTTAGAGAATCGTGGGAAGCATAAAAAATTAGTTGTGAAGATATGATTGCAAATATTATACTTATATATCATAAATATTTATCTTTAAAATGAACAGCCTATAAACTTCTTCATACGTAGGTGATAAAATATATAATGTGGACTTTTCTTATACTATTTATCATATATAGATGTGTCGGTCATAGAACCAAAGCGTGACATAAACGTATATGCCTCTGGCTGAATAAATACACATGGAAGACTACTGACCGCTCAATATTGCGACGCGTGCGCTTCTCAGCCTGAAAATTCCGGAGTTGCTTCAATGCTACAGACGTATAAGCGTGTTAATCAATGGTAAGAATATTTTTTTGAAACAATTGATTCGTCAGTGAGATTTGTGCAAAACTTTTTGAGTTCTTCTTAATCTCAAAGGACACAGCATTCTTGACATAAATGTGAAGTGCAATTGAATGTATATTAGTGCCAGGAGCACAATGAATAATAAAGTGATAAAATAACTCCAGTAATTGAACTGCATAGAAATTGTTTTTAAAGTATACAACAACATTTGGTTAAATGAATTATTACATAGAGTGACTACTGCGTCGCGATGATTTGTCAAAATATCTTTCGAATAAATATTTCGAGCAGACTTGCAACTACGAGTAATAATCGTTACAAAAGCGATCACTAAAAATCAAATTGGTGTCTGAGAGTACTTTCAGGCTTGAAAATACATTAAATCATTGAAATACATTTAATTTATTAAAGGCTATTCATAGATATTATTATCTCTTTTTATTTAAATTTATAGATGGCAGAAATGGACGTAGCAGCCATGATTATGAACGACTCCAGTTGTGCTCTTTGCAAACTGGGCCCTCCACCTAATATGATTCTTCATCTCCCACCTCCACCAATTCCGTCTTTTCTTCAACACGCATCAGAATTTTACCCAAATTCAGAATCATTACCGTTCCCCCCACATCTTAATGACAGTCCGTGTAAGCACCTGTGCGCTTGGCGTTCCGAGGGAGTGCAGTACATCGAGATGCCTCAACAAGGTCAATTGATTTTTCATCCTTTACATCAATGGACCTCTGAGTCAATTTATGTTAGTATCACGTTTGTTTTTATTATATTTTACTCCTCATGGAAAAATTAATTTACAGACCTTCACTTTTATTTTGACCACTATTACATTCAGAACGACAGGTGCGACATAGATAAGTTTTATAGGCCATTATGAAAGTCGATCAATGCAAAAACTACATCATTGCATGACGTATGTGCTTGTGCAATTTTTAATTTTCAAGATAATAATAGAGATAAATTGTCAATAATTATTTTTCAGGGACAGTCTTTGACGACACATGGTTACTTGTCTTAATATCATCTTGCATTGGAGTCATCTTCGTTGGAATATTACTAGCAGCATTGCTGTTAAAATGCAAATTGTGAGTAAAATGTAATTATTCACTAAAATATTCATATTTCCTAACGCCATTTTCACTATTAAGAATGATGTATATCATTTATGTAATGAAACTACGATAATTCACGTTACTAAAATTACAAAAATTGCAGTAATGGCGGCGGTAAGAACGGTGTGATTTCAATGCCAGCAACTGCATCTAATATGCAAGCAAAAGGTGGACGAATTCAAAGTGAGGCTGTCCTGTATCCATGTGCAGCAGATGCAATGCAAGACAGCCGTGTAATGTGGGCAACACTTACACCCCGAGGAACTACTCGTCATTACTTAGAAGAACATACCTACGAAACTATTGGCAATGGACAATTTCATAAGCGTGCGACATCAGTCACACCAACGGAGCATGTAAAGTTTGAGATAATATAATTCGAATGTAATTCGTTAGGCATTATATATCACATTCATCGCATAATTTCATGCAGCTGCATGTGAATGACTGTTACAAGTACATAGTCTGATAAATATATCACTGCTACTGTTTAGACTTACGCAGAACCTCCTGTTAGTTCACCTGCAAATCCAAGACCAAAGGATGACAAAGCATTTGACAACACAGCATTTGTAGATTACGAAGAACCCTTGTCACTCAGAACTGAATACTATCAACTTGATGATGTTTTGGAACCCAACGAACCAGGTGATTTCTTCTGATAAACTGTTTCTTGTTTAATTAGAATCATTTGGTTTCATCCAATTATCAATTCAAAGAATATGAGCGCCAGCTATCAAATGTATGATTCAAATATTATGAGCCTTCTGTACAGATTCCTTTCTTCTATCACGGCATTCAAACATGGCACGTTAAAAAATTATATTTCTCAGGTATTTTTGGAATGCAAAGAGGAACTCTACGCCCAAGAGTCAGCTCTCCTACGAGAATTGAACATCCGAATCTGCCACCGTTAAACCTTCATCCTCATAAACGATTGTCACGCAAGGCTTCTGTCCATCAACCGAATACGGATACATTGCTGAGAAGCAGCATCGCATCATCAACTTATATTCCTACCATATAATTTGGAGAATGCTTAACTAAGTTGATGAAACACAAAGACTTTTTCAAGTAGCAGTAGTGGAATTCTTGCTATATGGAATATAGTAGAGTGTCCAGACTGAAGACGAATTGTATTGTATCACGATTCTGTTTTTTTTACAGGTTATTTAAAATATTAACAGTATTAATGATATTATCACAGATAATACACGAGAATGAATAATAATGGGATAGTGTAAATTATTACAAAAGCAGTGTACGAAAGTCAAGCAAAACAAGAATAGGAAAGTAAAAGGAATTCGACGATATTTCTCATTAATCTATATGTTTCAATTAAAGTGCATACTCTTTTCTACCAAATATCATCGCTAAGAGAGTCATTATTAAAAGACAGATTATCAATCTCACTGTAAATGAGACAAAATATGTAAGCTTTATGTGAAATCAATTTGTATGTCAATAAACGATCTTACACGTATTTCATATGATTATCTTCAGACGACCATCTTAAGGTGCAGATATAGTATAAGTGGCATTGAGAGCTTTATCAGACTCCATTACGAATTCTGAATACTTATTTTGAAAATCATCACTAAATATCCCTTTCTTAAATATGTCTCAATTTGTTCCAATAAAAAGAATACGGTCGAAACAGAAATACTCTCCTATATCTTCACCCATTTTTTTTAATTCACCCGTCGTTAGAAGAATAGAAGTAATATCTAACGATTTTTGTAAAAACTGGTTATCAATTTCTTTATATATGGGACAAATGTAATCATATTCGTTCACATAATCACAATTTGATTATGATTTGAGAATTCATACGCAACATTGTGCAAATGAGAACAAATATCATTGTGCATAGAAAAATGTTTGAATTAATAAAAAACTATTTATTCTTGTAAAAAGAATCTCACACAAGCGTTAGTTATTCCTACTACTTTAATATGTATTAAGGCAATTATTGATTCATTATAGTACGAATGTATAAGGAGAAAATATTGGAAAATTATAACAGCTTTTCACTTTTCACACAAAAAAATAAATAATATAACTACAACGTGAGAAATCTAATAATGTATGATAAATTCGTATTCGATTATTCATTAAGACAACACGTGAAAAGGATAATATAGTGTAACAAGAAAAAATTAATATATTATAGGCGATTTATACGAATTCACTGCATTAAATAAAATATAAACCTTTTGTATTTGCATAATTCGAAAGATAACAAGAGCCCTTATATTAGTTAAACTGTGTGTAACTCGTGTCCGTTGAATCACAAAATATCTTGTAAGGAACTCTGAGGAAAATATTGGACGCTTTCGTCACATCACCGCAATCACACTAGAATGCAGGTATCGAGACGCAAAAGTACACTTTACAAGTGCTTCTTTTTTACGATTCTCATATTATGTAGTTTATAATGCCAATAAGGCATGGCATCCATTAGAGCCGTTAGAAATTACTTGATATTCTTTGCTTAATTCATTGACAAGACATACCTCAAATGATACATTCAGTCTCATGAATTTCTAATGTCAAATCATGGAACACCTATTTTCAATTTCCAATATTTTAAGATTCTTTCAATTCCATAGGAAATATATGGGGAAGTTTGTTCTAGAGGTTCTCCTGATGAGCATTTTGCGTAGCAATGCTGCTTGCATCGAAAACAGTTGTATCATCGTCATCTTCCTCTTCCAAGGGCAATAGTCTCATCTCAACGTCCTGTCTGTGTGCAAGGACACCATACTTCCGTATCATCTGAGGTCGCGTTTTATTTAATCTAAAAAACCAAATAGAACTTTAATCACATTCACATACAATGAAAGAGATAAGAGAAACAAACCTGAAGCTACGAAACACGATGTAAGCCATTACCACAATGCTGAGACCTACAAACACTAAGAAACCACGCAGCAGGGCACCAGAATTCAAGGATGCAGAATGATCCAGGCTTGGCTGTAATGAGAGATCAAATTAAAAATGTACACTGACTATCTCAGTTGAACATATCCACAATACCTACCAAGCTCGGAGACACAGTACTGGTAGCTATCAATGTGCTGACATTGTTGAGATTCGTCCCAGATTTTAAGGTTCCATTACCTTTTGATTTCTCATCCTCAGTAATTTGTACAGACTTTTGTTGGTCTTGGATATTCTGCTTTTCCTTCAAAGGATCAGGGTGTGGCGACGTAGCCGTGTTCCTGGCGGGACTTTCAGCGATCTTATGCACTTGTGTATCTTCAGCGCAAAATGCGAAGCGTGCTACAATGAGGAACATCCAGAAAATGAGAAATCGTATAGCGTGTGAATTCGAGAGCGTCATTATTTCCTGTCATTTATTAGTTCCTAGTTGTCAAACGAAAGATAATATGATAAGACCGGTTGACGTTTCACTCCAAGACCCATGTTGATGATTCGGTCTGATTCGGTCCGTTACGCGTGTTCCCTATTCACAGCTGTTTCGCAGCTGTGCACCTGCGGACCTCGAATAACACGGTCAATGTCATATTTGAAAGATACCGCCGTCACGCAAATACATAAAATCTGTGATCGACTTTCACAACTGAAAATATTAAATATTTTCTTTGTGTATGACGGGATTCATAAAATATCATTAAATTTCCCGAATAAATGTAAAATACCTTATTAATACTCTATACAAATGTAAACATCATATTTTTTTCAATATGTAATATAAGCAAGCAACTGCGCAAATTACAAAGATAGCGCCACTTTCCTTACGCGAAAGTGCTAGGGGGGGATGATTTTTAATGGTAGGGATAAAGTTTCAACCAATAAACGAGCTGCTTTCGCGCACGGTGCAGCTGCGACAGCGACAGTTGGATTGAGTTGGACGCAATACGTCGTGTGCGGTAGTCGTATGTGGCGTAGAGGCGTTGCGACAAGGAGTAAAGAAACGAGAAACGAAAGCGACAGCGAATTTCGGATAATCGCGCATCAGGAAAAAACCTCGCTGAAGATGGTGGGTGGTGAATGTATCACGGATGGTTTACGATGTATTGAAAAATCGACGAATCGGACGGAGGAGAGTGTCAACGACGCGGCCGAGGAACTTGAGGCCTCCATGAGAAAGTGCGAGGGTCATCTGTCTTCGACGAAGACAAACAGCTGTTCGTCCTGCAAAGGTGTAAATCGTACGACAGAAATGGCGCAAGAAGATAACAGCCCCTGTTGGGACAGTCTACCCAGTGTCATATTGCTCGAGATATTTTCATACCTGCCACACGAAAATCGAATAAGAGCGTCACAGGTGAGGTGGCTACAAAGATGATTTGTACCCCCTGTAGATTTACTGGATGCTTTTAGTACCAATCACTGAGTGTGTGTATATGTATGTGTTGTTATTATTGGGTGGGCAGGAAGAAGTTGTTGGTCAACTATATATACATTCAGTATCATCACTGACCTTCCATATTATCAGATATTTAAGAAAAAATAACTGAAAATAATAATGCAGATCACTATTCGTTTTTTATCACAGTTATTTCTAGTATACTTTTATATTGTGGTGTATCTTTGATCGGCAGGTATGCAGAAATTGGAGATACGCTTTGTTTCATCCAAGCTTTTGGAAGAAGATCACCTTCAGATTTCGAGAGGATGACAATATGTCTGGTGTCAGATTTCTGACAAATTGTTTTGGACTCAGTGTTCGTGAGGCTACTGTAAGGTGCGACATAGTCAATAGGTGTCTTAAGGAAGCTTCCAGGCTCTTAAAAAAGCTTGGTGGAAATACATACTTACGCAAATTGTTCCTGGAACCAAGTTCCTGCACCTTATATTGGCCCACTCTGCGTGTAGATTGCACAGAGAAAGAGTAAGAAATTTTTGTATATCCTTTCTACCAGACTTCATGACTCAATAACATGTATTTTTTGATGTTTTATTTTTACAGTCGATATTTCTGCACTCACATAATGGAATCACTTCATAAAATCGTGGAAAACAGTAATTGCTTAGAAGCCTTAAGTTTTGGATGTCTTGAAGATCTAACGGCAAGTGCCGGTCCGATTATGGAGTCACTTCAGCGTCATCACGCGAAGCACCTAACGCACTTAAGCCTAGCATCAGTTAAAGATGATCCTGGCGACTATGTGCTTTCAGACTTAGACAGCTGCATGTTCAGATCATTTGTCAGATTATCTTACTTAACTGTGGACTATGATTATGTGAGCGACAGCTTGCTCGAGGCTTTAGATAGTGGACTTATGGAGAGGCTAGTAATCCATGTGCATGGATATGAGGAAGATCATCCTGGAACAACAAATAACTCCTGGGTTAACTTCGTTGGAAAGAAGTGAGTCGACATATTCGTTTAATTAACTTTCTATATGCTTCTAGTCATGCTTCAACTTGGAAAACAGTATAGTTGTGTATTTGGATACTTTCATTTATCAATAATAGGAGAGCTAACGTCGCGAGAGTATAATTCAAAAGCAAATATAGATTGAGTATACACTTCATATCTGTTTGAACTGAGCTATTATAAATATTATTGTGATATTTATGACTCATATTACTTTCAGTCCGCATTGTGAACTCCGGTTAAACCTTATGCACTCCTATCTGGCCGTGACCGTCCTAGATTCGGATATTCTACAACCGGCAATGCCACTAACTCATTTGAAGGTGCTATTCTGCGAGACAGTTAACGCTAACGCAATTCATCGATTAGCAGCTTGGTATCCAAATACTCTGAGGTCTCTAGTGTGGATAGACTCTCTAGATTCCGCGCCATACTCCCCAGTTACTTACGACCCAGATGATCCAGACAGGTAAGAGAACAGAAGTTAATATTAAGCGTGCACGAGTAGTAATGCAGGCATACGATTTGCAGCCCGGATCCACTAGTCTTACTAGCTTGGAAATGTACGAAACTCGTCGAAATCGTCTTTCTGGGATACAAGTATTATCAAGAGAACCTCCTGGCCATAGCCCGTCTACGGGAAGGCACTCTGAAACGACTGGAATTCGCTGAAAATGACATTTCCAGTGACAACGAAACATTCTGGTACGAAGGACCCGCCATAAGGAATGTAAGTATTACTATCGTATTAGCATAGCGTATGGATAGTAACTATGCATCATCTCCAGTGTGTTAATTGCCCGTGAGAAACTTAGTGTAACGCACTAATCCGACTTTCCTAGTTTTCACCCTGACAACTTTTCATTAGAAATTCACTCTTTATTCAGTACAAAGATAATGCGATGGTACACTATATAGCAGACAATACCCAAACTAATGGAATATGGAGAGATGAACTTATTCTAACGATTTCTTAGGAAATTCAAGAGATAATGGGTGGTGCTTGGAAATTGTTAACCGACGCGGAATTACCAGCTGTCCTGATGGATCCACATGAAGGTGACAGCAGAGAAGTAATAATGCCAATGGTCCTGCGCGACCAGAAGTAAGGGTCGACGACCTTGGGTACGAGTAATATCTACCATCATTGCAACAAGTCATCAAAGATCAACTCCAATACGTATCGGTAGCAGATAGCCGTCACCGCCGAAAACTATATTATTCACCAGGTACCAAGGAAGTGATCCGTTGTGACGGCAGGCCAACAACCAAGAGCGTAATGTTCTATTTGTTATTTTTTTAAATTGATTTACCGATTAAGCGCGAGAGTATCAACGATCCTTAAAGCGTACCAATATTGTCGATCGCGACAAAACGAAACTAAAACGAAAACGATAAGTGATCGCATTATCACGTGAACAAGGATCACGTCACTTTTAAAATGATGGAAAAGATAATCCTCAAGAGTGGATTGCTTTTGGGTTTTCCGAAAATGAAAGTGGAACGACACCAAACGAAAAACGACTCGTGAAAACTGAGAAGAAAGAAAGAAGAGAATGATATAATAAACATTCAACACCCTCAGTGACAGGCTCCGCATAGAAAGGGGAAAAAAAAATCATAATGGGCAACACAAAGAATATACGACCCTTGGACGAAACATCCGGGCAAGGATGCACATTATCGCGGACCCACATTCGCTAGAGGGTGCATATACATTTATATATAAGAACGTATATATATTATGTATATATGTACGTATGTATATGCCGGGCTGTGCTTCTTTCTTATATTCCTCAATATTTATTTGCATGGAGGTACATATATATTATCGCGACCATCCTCCTGTTCCCGGACCTATCGTAAGCCCAATATATATACATATATATTTTCGCGATGATCGAACTGTTGTGCAGTCTCTCTCGCAAATTTGACCAGTTTCTCCCAGTTATACTGCAGCCATTAAGATGCAGAAGCAACGTGAAACGGAAACCAGGAGACTAAGACACTTTGAAAGTATATAAGCCCACCGATAACCGATATAGTTTACCGTTTCCGTGCTTACTGCATGGACACAGGGAGAGACAGAATGTTTAATGTAGAGTCCCAGTTGTATGGATGCTATTCTAGATATATTATCAGAAACACTGACAAAGGTGTGTAGACAGCAGGGCCGACTTGAATGGCCTGTAGTAACCTAAACCTGTACCGCAGGGTAAACTAGACGCAAAGGATCCAATGAACTAGCTGTATTAAGTATCCAAGAAATTATGGGAGATTGAAGATAGGGACACGTATGAGTGGCATTCAAGATAACCGGGCAATAAAGATAGACGATAACGAGAGAGTATTAATCAACATCGACAGAGATTAATGTAGTAACAAAAGCAAATGGGTCCGGGGAACAATAATGACAAAAAATAGTAACAACACGCGTCTCCAGTTACGCGCGATAGTGTCATCTTCCATAAGAAGCAAGTGAGAAAACAAAAGAATATAAGATACGCGTCGAGATGAAAATATTCCGTTGGTAGCAAGAGAAAAAAAAAAGAAAAGCGTTAAGAGCATAAACCAATAATAGAGGAAGACGCGATGACAGATATTTTTCCAACTTGCTGGAATTTAGTTTGTAGTTGAATACGTATGTATGACTGTAAAAGCATGAATGGGTGTAGTATGCATGAGACAAGAAGCAAGTCGAGACCGTTATAAGGATGGAAGGAGAAAGAGAAGGAAGAACGAGAGACAGTAGTGGGCGTCTGCGTGCATGTATGAGTCTGAAAAATATTTTAAAAGAAAAAAAAATGATGTGAGTCGCCTAGACAAATGAAACGAGCTCGACCGCTCGAACACGATGTAATATCGAATCGCGATCCGAGGTTATTTTTAATACCAAAACCAATCGGACGCACCGTGTAAAGACAGAGAGAAAAAGAGAGAGAGAGAGAGAGAGAGAGAGAGAGAGAGAGAGAGAGAGAGAGAGAGAGAGAGAGAGAGAGA
>JARQTI010000513.1:553687-589442 GCA_030142655.1 Trachelus tabidus
AAAGAGAGAGAGAGAGAGAGAGAGAGAGAGAGAGAGAGAGAGAGAGAGAGAGAGAGAGAGAGAGAGAGAGAGAAGTGAGAAAGTAAGAAAAGCAAAGAAAAATTGATAAAGGAAGGAAACAAAAAATGTATGAAGTATCCTCGTGGGCAGTACGTGTCGCGAGGCTGAATGAAAAGTTTATCATCGGCCAACACACCATATATATTAATAATAAAATGTAAACTGTTACATTCATTTACGCGGCACGGACTGTCGAATGAATGCTAAGCTAACTGTAAACTAGATGAATTAGTTGCTAATAATATACATTATATATATATACACACACATATATATGTAAATTTCGCATATACGTCTATGCAATATGTGTATATATTGTGTGTCTGTATATACATATTAGATGTATGTGTCCGTATATATATATATATACACACGACTTGAATGAAAATAACGCGCTGACGTACAGTGCAACGCGTGACATGCGCAAAAGATATCGTGTGGAAGCACAATGAATACCTCCAAAAAAAAAACACCTTGCATGCATACATTTTCCTAAAGTAAAAACTGACGAGATTAGAATTCAAAGTCGAAGATATATGTGAGAAACGTTAAAGAATATGAAAAATCGGACACAAGAGCAGGTGCATCCGTTTCTGTCGTACGATTCTTCGGGAATATTTTGAATTGTTTACAAGGTGTAGATGATAATTAAATTAAAAAAAAAAAAGATGCAAGACGCGCAAAGTGACAGCGCTTAATAGAAGATCGTGCAAGGAGAATAAGAAAAAAATCTATATATATATACACACCAAAACAGCAATCTTATATATTATACAGTTTACTATTCTGAGATGCTATTTACTTTTTCGAGCGGTGTATTATTATATGGTTATTATTGTTAATATTATTATGATCGTCGTATATCGTTCTTATATGCCGCGTACACAACACTAATTTTTCATTTTATACACACTGTGATCGAGTACGTCCTCTGTTTACGTGAGAGCAACAAAGAGATGAGAAGGCGAGAGACTATTTAACAAACAAAAACGACAAAGAAAAATTATAAAACCTCGATACGTCGTGAGGTTGCGCGCAAAGTCAAGAAACAGACAAAATAATTATGATAATAATGTAAAACCACGTGTACATGAAAGAGCAAGCGATAGAAGACCGCGCGCGCGCGCGTGTGTATGTGTGTGTGATTGAGAGAAAGAGAGAGAAACAAAGAGAGCCGAGATAAAATTGTAAGAGAGTCAAACAAGCGTGCAGAGAGAAAGAGAGAATGTCTTTTAATGTTATTTTTGTGTTATGTTTGGGTGAAAGAAAAAAAAAAGGATAACTGGAGGCTGTCCAAGACGGCAGATTTAAGGGGATAACGGTGGAAAGTCAAAAAGAAAGGTGGTGGGACGGGTTGGAGGGAAAAAGAGAGAGTGAAGGCGTAGGACGAAATAAAAAAAAACGGGCCTTAATATGTACCTGAGTCGCGATAAAAATTGATTTCAATCGTGCAGTAAAATTTTGTCACGCGACGAACAACCCCCACCAAAACTAAAGAAGAAAACAAAATAACGTTTAAGTCCACGACGATGTGAAACGGGTGCGTGATTTTCGAAAAGAAAATCCGAGACTGCTCGCGGCCCTCCACTTTTTCTTCTCGAGCCCACTGTATGTAGATAAATTGACGAGGGAATAACGCGTAAGATTAATCAGGTTAAAATCAAAAGAAGGAGAGGTAGAAGGAAGACACGGGAGAATATACAAAAAGCATAGGGAAATATAAAACAACCTCTCCGCAGGGAGAAATTGTCGTGCGCGACAAAAACGTCTTTACGTCTTCTTTTCAGTTTTCGTATGTATCTCGTTAAACCATTATGAGTTGCAGATATATATTAGAGAGTCTGTGAAATAAGGAAGAGTGAGACCATAGAGGAGAGTGTTAACCGTGAAAAATTTATTTCAATCGTTTCCACTTATGGTTTATTTTTATTTTTATTTTTTTTTAACACGTTACATTACGTTTTACTGTCTCTTATATTTTTCCCTCGTTTTATGTCCCTTTTCTTCAACTTTTTATTGCTTCTCCTGTTATACTTCTTTCGCGATATCATCGTCATTGACCTGATCATTATTCTTATATCGATCGTGGAGCCGATCGTAGGGAGAAAATTGACGAAATTCGTAGCAATGAATATAAGAGAGAAAAAGAAATGGATATCCGAATGTCTAGAGTGAGAACGAATGCATTTTACAAGGAATTTGAGAATCACAAAGGCAAACAAAGAAAATATAATTATCACTTACACACATAATATACACTAAGCATACATGACGTGTGGGCACCATCTCCATTGAAGTCTCGTGATAATTTCGTTCATTATTCAACTATCTTATTCCTATCTCTTTCACGATCTGTTACGATAACTCATATCTGGCGATAATAAGCTGTCCCAGCTGATCGACGATATCGTCATTACCTTTTAAATTCATCTTCAAATTGTATTATAACAGTCGCGTAGATACAGCTCAATGGTAGATGAGATGGTGCGTCATGATGACGACGATGTACTAAATAAAGTGGCGGTAATGACACCTAGTATAGCGAGAAACAGAGAGCGAAAGAGAGAGATAAAGGTATATCGATATATTAAAAAAAAAAACATATATCGATATATACACATATATATATATATATAATGCGAGATATATGAGATCTGAAGTTAATAAGCCCTGAAGCTCACTCGAATGATGAATATGTGATGTGATGAAATGAGAGTAAAAGAGAGAGAAAGAGAGAGACATAGAGGAAACACAAATACCTTGAGAGCCAACTAATATCCCTTAAGGCGAAGATACGAACCTGCCACGAATCAAAAATACTGTATAATATCAAACGAACGTTAGTGAACTATTAACAGAATGCTGAGATCTATTTTTTAAGATGCGATTGTATATTTTTCTACTAAGGCAGGCCTTAGTGAGAGAGAGAGCTGCGACACAAAAGCGAAAGCGAGTAATGGTATGGGTTGCGATCTTTCTCGAAAGAGAACAGATGATAAGTATCAAATGAACAAGCCGCGAAATTGCTGGCGATCGAAAAAAAAACGTAGGGCCGGAGGTAACGCGTGGGCGATTGTGTGAATGTTAGAAAGAACGAACGCGAAAAGCGGAGCGAGAGTGAGCACGAGTAAAATGATGCCGAAGCGATGAAGTCTACATCCTCTTTGTACATAATTGACAACCGTAGCGGGAGTGAAATGTCGAAGTTGGGACTCGACATGACGATCAAGTGACGTAGTAAGTGAATGAGATGCGTAAAGATAGTCAGACCCTGGGCACTTTGGAAGATATTTAAGATACTCGCATGTCGCGAGCGTGGATGAATTATAGAGTCGAGTGGGCCGTAAGGATGTAGGGCGAGCGAATAAAAGATCTGTGATAAAATAATAACTATTTAAACAATGATAACAAGCAGAAGAAAGGAAATCGTTTAGGGTGGAGCTGGGAAGAGAGAATTTCCCAAACGAGTGCAATGGTTTTTCTTTATCGTCGTCCACGATGACGATTCCATCGATCGATATTTGATGGAGGGAATCGATGAAAAAAATATAATGATTAGAGGTATTGATTAAGCAATTAATTCAATAACTAATCAGCTCGGACTTTCGCGTTTACGAAGGTACCTGCGCTACTCGAACTTTTTGGTACTTCGCCGATACGACGATGTTTGCATCATCATCGAGACATAAGGAGAGCAAAGGTATGGGGGCAAAAATCGTTACTGCGATCGATCGTCATTTTGAAAATCGATAAGTCGCACTAGAACCGCCGATCACCGCGAAAACCGCGACATTCCATGAGGTTATCCGTGGTTGGTTAACCGGCGTGCTTTGCAAACGAATGATCGATGCTCGTTTCTTCTTTTTTTTTTTGTTTATTCGTTTCTTTTATTAGAAAGGGAACGAGAAAAAGAGTAAAAGATTAGCGCGAGCGCACGTATACTTTATTTATATAAATAACACGCAGCTACGAAGTCATACAGAAAAACATATATAGATGAGTATGAATAAGAGCGATCATTCCATGGTAAAAATGTAGATTCGTATGTTTTTGTTGGTGCCCCGTAAAGAAAAAACGATGAGAATAAGAAAAAAGGAAATAAAGAGGAAACTGTGGAATTGGCCCCAGTACACGGGAACTTGGGCTATGCATATAGTATAGATATGTATAGATATTCCGTATGCTTTGGGAAACGAGAACGATTTTTTTTTATATGACCCAAACGAGTACTCTTTGGGCCTCCACGAGCAGTATTATAAGTTCCTATTTGAAAGAAATGAAAATATGTGTAGTAGTGACGACTACGACGACAATGCCACTCTGCACGATTGTAACGCTGTTACAAATCGCCGTAATGGCGTACGAAACAAATGAGCAAGATGCGAAACTTGGAGTTGTTTTAAAAAACGCAGGATAATTACACCTATTGTTAGATTATACACACGGTTAAGATATGAAAAAAGAAACAACATGTGTCATATCGTGCAGCACGGATATATATATTGATATAGACACACTCAGGCAGCACTCTTCCGTTTTAAAAGATGGGGAAGTAAAGAGAATTATTATTATGATAATAATGATAATAAAAGAAATGACCACGAAATAACATTCGTCTATGCTCTGAGCAAGGTACATTCATTCCAAAGATGCGTGAGTCTTACTAGTATCGTTGATTTATAACTTTTCAAGCGTGTACTGTATGCGTAAGAGAGTGTGACAAAAGTATTACTGTTTATGCGCTGGCATCGAGATTCTATATCAGTTGCGACAGAGTGAGCGAGGAAGAGTGACAGGGAAATGATATGCGGGTACTGAGAGAAAGATGAAGAAGTAGAGAGAAAGAGAGAGAATAAGAAAGACGAAAAATAGCAAACCAATATACACACAGAAAATAATGGTTCAGAGTATAGCGAAGTAAGTCGATTAAGAGGTATTGTACATCAGTGAGCCTGAAGAAAATGCCTGAGTGCGAGACAGAGAGAGAGAGAGAGGGCGGGGGGTAGGGAGAGGGAGATAGTTAACTTGAATGTACTTTATTTTCGTGTAATCACGAGGTGACGCTATGACGAATAATCAATTGCACAATGGGACAACGAAAAGTGAATGACAAGACATGCGACTAAGTGAGAGAGCGTTTGAGTTTATATGATTTTAACGGTAAAATATAAGAGAAATAATGAAGAATGTAAATGGATTAAAAGAAAATGTCGTTATCGTGTGGCCTTTGTCGAGATAAACATTTTGGATCTTTGATTCCGTAAAGTCCCGCGGGGTTGCTCCATGTCGAGTCTGTCGTTATACATTATATATATATATATATATATATATATAGTGTTTATACAGTATATATACATATAAGCACCTATGATATAATATATCAATAATCACACACCCATAATATACGCCTGTGTATATTTTATATAATTTTCTCTGTCTTTTTTTGTTCCTCTCTTCTTTTTACTTTTGCTTTGCTATCATGTTTTATTTTCGATTTCATATTTTCACTCATTTTTTAATTTTGGCGTCCTCTAAATTTTTGGGACGCACGTACACCGCATTCTTAGCAACATTTTACACATGCGATTCGTCGGTGTGTGATTAATCACCATTGTAAACGTGCTGTAGGTTTAGAGTAAGAAGAAAAATTGATACAATGACTAAGCCAGGGCGAAGAGGAGTGGGAGAGGAGGAAGGAATTCGTGAATCCTCAACGAACTGTGTTTAGTATGCGAAAACAAATATATAATATAACAATAATACGTATTCGCTTGCGAATTGCGTATTGTCGTGATGCGTGTACAAGTTTCTCGATCGTTATACGCATTAATAAAGAAACGATCGAATGCTCGTACGATAATACATAGATCGGTAATCCATTATCGTGAAAATATTGTATAAAAGTTTATATGAGGATTTAGCGAATAGTTGGTGGGCTGGGGGGTTCCCAGAAGGATGCAGGCAGGTATGTGTATATATATATATATATATATATAACAAAAAATATATATATATACACAGTATTATGAGGTTCTAGAGGACGCAATGCCGCCATGCGTCTTGCCACAGCAAGTTGCCAGCCCTTGTCAAGGATACTTTTGAGAAGTCACGCCGTCGTATTTTATTGTGCTCCTACGACCATAAAAACAAGATTAATGTATACATGCCCATGTATTGAACAAAAAAACATTGACCATCAGTATTTGTTTCTGAAGCATTTCATTCGAATCCATGATAAAAAAAACAGTCGATCATTTTTACCCTATTGCTGTAATAGAAATAAAAATTCTCTCGCATGTATAAAACAATATTAAAGAATATATCGATTAATAAATTCATGTATGGTATATATCTAGCTTTATGTATTATATCCTTTAATTTAGATCTGTGGAATTTCAAGGAGCGCATAAAACTTGCATCACGAAGCGCTCCTTGACGCACTGTGACGCACTGGTGATCGCTCTAGGTGGATTTTCGAAAGGCCCGGGGTCTCTCCTGATTGGCTGTTGTTGAGAAGGTGGCTGAAAGTGGGGAGCATCTTACCATAGACGTTTGAGTAGTGGGGAAGTATCAGCAGTTGCGCGCGCTTCGCACGCGCATGTGGTGGTGGGCGGGTGTCGGGTGGAATGCGCAGAAGCACGTGGGATTTGTTTAGACAATTGTCAATCTCGTTTGGTAGTGGTTTGGTATTAACGAAGTCCCTGGGGCCCTTCCGGTAAGCCCCGTAGCGCAGAGGCGGCACTTCCCTGGTGGGTCGGTTTACGTGGTCGGCAGTGGTGGCAGTGGCTATGGTTCACGTGGAAGGGGTTGTGCTTAATGGAGTGGGGATAGAGCCCAGGATTTCCACCTAGAGGGAGCAAAAGAACATCAGCGGAATAAGTCCGCCATATTGAATCACTCTCGTTAATTTTTGCGCGGAGGCGCGCCGCGAGAAATTTTTTCCTTGAAAAAAACGGAATATCTACGGCCGTGTTACCGGGTACACGACCTCAAGTACTATCCCCTACGGGACATCGCGAGTTCCCGGATCACCAGGAATTGTCCGCGAGTTCGGTCAATCCTCCGGGAGGATGTACGACACCCGGGTGCGAGGGGCCCTCGCGGAAACGTGCCGAAATTGTCGTGCGTGTACGATTTCGTGCCTGTAGAAAAGTGTATATGTCGTTGAAGATTTACTGTTCCTTGTGGTGTGCGCCTTTCGGTATATACCCAGTGCGACGGAAGTTACTTGCTTAAAGTACAGTGTACCGCCATCTAATTTCATTGTGAAATTATACACAGATCAAGTAATATCTGGATTAAAGAAGGAAAAGAGACAAGCCCTGCCACTGAGATTCACTAAGCTTCGTGCTGATGTGTGGCGCGTAGCGCCTCTAGTGTATATAATAGTGTACTCTTTAGTGTACTTCGATGTACTACGGTGTACTAGTGTATTACTAGTGTAGTAAGAGATCCACGGCACAGTGGAAAGCTAACCGGCTGCTTCCCTGCCTGCTTGGTCGGCTCATTCGATAAGACTTCATTACGTCTGTCTGCCTGTCGATCTGTATGGGTTCTACTGGCAGCTAAGCCGATTTCATTTCTCCGTTCGTTCCCACCAATTTCCTTGGGATAGGATTGTGTGTTCAAACGATTTACGCGTATTCGGAAGAAGCTTCGTCGTAACAACAGGTACGTACCGGCTTGGAGAGTTGTGGGCGTATTGTGTGTAAAAATAATTGTTTGATCAAGAAATACATTGTTGTATGCATAGAATGTTTGGTTATGACGAGAAATGATTAACTTTGAAATAAGCGTATTATGTATACTATACACAAAATTGTGTAATGTAGTTAAATTTCAAATCTATAAAATATCTAGCAATTGCGAAATAATTGGAGAAACTACGAAAATTTCTCTCATACTGTAGTCTGTCAGCTGTCATAACAGTGATAAAAATACGCGGTAAAAACGCTATTGATGTTCTTGAAGGAAAGAGAGGATAACTAATAAGGGCAAGGAGAAGGGAAGAGAGAAGAAAACATCTTGTTAGCACAGTTTTGGACAATTTTAGTGCGAGAAGCGTCATACCAGGGGTGCCGATGGTCACGTGATCGGTTGTAAGAAAATGGGGCGGGAATTAGGCAGAGTGTACTGCCACCCTTATGATACAGGACCATGTATACGTCGAGGGGTCGTTAGGCCGATATATTCACAAGATTCTAAGTTAATGAAAACGGCCTCGTATTTATATACGTATAAATATATGCGCATACAGATATTTGAAGAATAGCGTATGGAGGAAAAGTATATTAAAAGGAAAATCGTATAACTAGGGAACCGTTGGTTGGATGAGACGATGGAGGGTGAGCCAAAAAGAAAATAAAAAATCCCCGCAAATACACCTCGTGGGTGGTAGACATCAGGACGTGGGGTGAGAATGGGTGGCCAGGGCTGGCTGCCCGTGGTCCCGGTTGAAAAATCGATTTCCCGTAGGGCTCTTGACGTGAAGGTGGTCGTTTCAACCGGTAGGCGACAGAGCGATGGTCATAATTTGCAAAAATTTCTAGAAAAACGTAAGAGTGGGATATATTCGTTTACGATGTATAAGCATGTGTATACAGGAAAATATTATATAGCAACGATATTAGATACAAGTGACTACGGTAACGAATGTAACGTTCTTATAGAACCTTTATTTAAGTATTTTTAAATTCTGTCGATCATCCTCGCAGGATGCCACGAGGATGTCTCAAAGGATAGTACTAGGACTTGGCATGTCTCGAAGCAGCTGATATGCGCAGTAGTAGTACCCGAAATTATTTTCTTTGTTAGATACTATGCCACTGCTATTAATATCATTAACTTTTCTTCCTGGTACTTCCTGAGAACCCCTGAAAACTGCTGCCGCTTTGCTTTGGGCCCCGTACGTCTCCCGTTATTATGTACGGACCTGCCTACCCGCTTCGAGTCTCGTACCGCTACGCTTAGCTGCCATTGTGCCGAGACGCCACTTCCGAAGCATCAAATTCAATTCCACGCTCGCACTTCATTCGAATACTTCCGCGACTTTCTAGTGTACCTTCATCTAGGACCTTCCACGGAGAGTTGGCTCTTATATCGCTCTGTAGTAACATTTCGAGTGCTACGATAATATGTGGGTGGTAGGGTTGTGCCGCGTTTTCAAACAGACTTTAACCCGTGGAGGTTAGAATAGTACTTGTCTGCCGAACTGTTACCTTATACAGTACTGTTGGCAGTACTTTATACCTCGAGTATTAACGAAGGTACTGTGTCTCTCTTCAAATTTAACACTTGATTTTGTTAATGATTTCTATTATGAATTCACTAACACGATAATTTATTACTAGAGTATTGTGTATACATTTGTAGTATTGTGACTTTTAAGGGTTGCTCATGTTAATATTGTTACAGGGTTGTTGCACTGGGGAGAATGGAAGCCATGGACTTGGATGGGGATGCTGTAGTTGACCTAAGTGTCAGGTACGTGATGTGGATAGATTTTATTTTGTTTTTAATATTTTCTAAATTTTTTGTATGTGACAGAAGTATACTTTTTGTTATCTTTAATAAGAAGGAATGTTGTAAGTGTAGAGTTACCTATCAACAGAAAATTCTAGTACAGATATGTATGCTTATGTAAAAAAGAAAAAAAAACTTGTTTCTTATCGCGATCCACGAGTACTATACATACTATATACCTGCAATATTTTACGAGTTATATATATCTTTCGTAAAACTGTCGAATATTAGCATAGCTAAAAAGAAATTGGTATTGAAAAGATCTTGTTTCAGTAGTAGCGGAAGGAGAGACTCCCCGTCCGTGTCAACAAATTCTGGCGACTTGGGAGCTCCGTTGGATCTAGGAATACACTTCTCTAATCCAAGTTTGGAGAATAATATGCCGGAAGCACGAAATATACAAAATGCTGCGAGAGGCATCCTCGCACCAAAGTCCGGCGACGATAGGCGTCCACGTCGTAATCTGAGGCCGCGGACAGAACGTAGTTACGCTGAGAGTCCGGACGAACCACGTATTAATGGCTATTTAAATGGAAATGCTTCAGATAGCGACGAAGGTAATTTGCGACGATAAAATTAATAATATAGGTTATCCCTGAAATATTCAGCTTAAATGGAAACTGTTTTAATGACCACTTGTTCCTTCATAGGAGATATGCCGCCGTTACTTCCGATCAAAGAACTGTCTTCCGACGAGTTAGCCGAGCGCGAAAGAACACTGCGTAAATTGCGTGAAGAGCTCAGGTCGGAGGAAATGAAGTTAGTGCTTCTGAAGAAGCTTCGACAGTCTCAACAGCTTAAGGAGAACATAGCAGCGGTACCGAAGGTACCGAGTAAATTACCACCACCAGTTACGGTTCAGCCAGCAGCTCATAGGTAAGTATCAGGGAAGTTACTGACGTAGACGGCATCGTTGGGTACACGGTATAGGATCTTCTTGACGGGAAGGATATATTTAGTCACAGGGCAAGCAAGGCACCACCACCGTTACTCAGAGGACAACCTGCACCTAGTAGAAGTAGTAGTTTACATGCGCCGCCTCCAGGAATGCTACTTCCACCAACAGCCGGACGTAGTGCGACTTCGAGTACGGGCATGCCGCCGAATATGGTGATACCACAGCCACCTCATCCTCGAGGAAGGCCCACCACTGGTACACCTAATGTTCCCAGTTACCATGCACCAGCTGACAGGACTGAAAGGTCTACGAAGGACCCTACTCCAGCTCCGGCTCACCAGGTGTGTACACATTTCTTTTTGTATTACGCTTTTTCGTAAGACTACGTGCTCGTACACGACCTATTCGTATATTCTGTCTATTTTAAGAATTTGTATATCTAACCAAGATATATAGACAGTATGGCATGGGCTAGGTGGTCGAGATACGCTGAAGTTATCGACTCTGAAACTAGTTGGTTCCCTGGCGTAGGGATATAGTTAACGCGATGAGTTAGTTATTCATGATAACTGGCGATTAATTGACATATTTTTATGTACAATCATAAAGCAGCTTATTGGAAGTCAAGAAAATAAAGCTGTGCCACCGATAAATACACCTACCCCAATACCCGAACAGGTACATACAAAAAGCTGGTTCCACGTTATAAAAGAAATTATTCCGAGATTATTGTTTTATGTAGGAAGCGCATAATTTTTTTGCTGGTCCTCTTTTGCTACATATAATTCATCGAGTATGATATTTTTGTTCTAAACGAAACAAAAACTCAATTGATTTGCATCTAATCGTAATTTTTGTTTTCGCTATTCGAATGTCGATGTTATTTGTCATTTTTGTTTAAAAAAAAAGAAAAGAAATTGTCGAAATATTTTTCGCATCGCAATATTTTTTATGAATACAGGAAAGGCCACGCGAGGATAACCAAACCCCGGCTCAACGTCAGGCGGCTGCGAAATTGGCTTTGAGAAAGCAGCTGGAGAAGACTCTTCTTCAAATACCTCCTCCAAAACCACCACCCCCGGAGATGCACTTCGTGCCGAATCCCTCGAACACGGAGTTCATATATCTCGTCGGGTTAGAGCACGTCGTTGACTTTATTACAAAAGAGCCAGCTATACCACCTCCGCCGGAACCATTCGAGTGTACTCAGTGCAAGACAGACTTCACACCCGTCTGGAAGTGGGAGAAACCAGCGAGCAGTGGTAAAAAGGAAGGACCTAGGGGACAGCACGCGACGTTCCAGAGACCACCAGCTGGTCGTGATCCCAGGGTCATTTGTGAGCACTGTGTAACGACCAATGTAAAGAAGGCACTCAAAGCGGAACACACTAACCGGTTAAAAACAGCTTTCGTGAAGGCTCTTCAACAAGAACAGGAAATAGAGCAACGATTAGCCCAAGCAGCCTGTCCAAGTCCGGATCCGCCAGCTCCAAAGCCGGTTCCAAAGGCGGCTACACCAACGAGAAGAGTAGCGACTCCACCCGCGCCGCCACCGCAGGTCCCTCAAGCGCCACCACCAGCGCCAACGCCTCCTGCACCAAAACTCCAAGAGCATCCTCTGGTGAAATTAGCCGAAAGTGGAAAATTCAGTCCTCATCACGCTGCCGCAGCGGCAGCCCTTCAGCAGCAATTACTCAGAGGTAAGTCTTTTGGTGCAGTTGTCTTTATGATAACTTAATCAAACCATGATTATTATTATATCTGTATCTCATACCTGACGAACCTTATTCGCAGAATTGGCGAAGAATCCAGTTTCTGGGCTGCCGCCGCATCAGCCGCTACCAGCGCACATGATGCCGCCATTCAATCCGATCCTATATCCTTATCAGCTAGCGATGGCGCAGGCCGCCGGAGGCAAGGGCCTCGTTGAGTTACAACGGCAGGCTGCTGATCTTCAGCGTCAATACTTGCTTGACATGATACCCTCGCAAGCATCCCAAGGACAAGGAAGTCAGGCCCCACCGCGGGCTCATCCTCACAATTGGAAGACGTAACCGACGGACGTGCCGAAACGCTGAACGCTAAACGTTTTCAAGTGCGGTTGTTTTAATAATTGAATCGCGCGGACTCGCAACCGAGGGTGCTCGAGAGTAATGATAATAACAACAACAAGGAATATAAGCCAACGTTGCCGTGCGCGAATCTCGGAGATACGAATAGACACACGAGCCATAACCTAACTCAACCTGGAAAGCTGTCGAATTTGCTCATTAAAGATTTCTCCAATTATCATAGCATATATATTTTATTTCCTGTAAATGACGTCATTTGCGCGTACAGTTTACTTTAACCGTTATAATCTTAATCTAGAAAAAAATATCTTGCCCGTTATACGGCCGAGTTTATCGTACTAGTAATGAGATTCCTACCAATAAGAGGTTCCTGTGTACTACTACGTGTGTTTGACTGATCTTTCCAGGAAGAGGTTATTTTGAGGTTAACACGTGTGCAAGAGCCAAGGGTCTTCATGAATGAAGTTAAAACGAAGAGGTCGAAGGAGTTTGAAAAAAATGAACGCTAATAAACGAACGGGTGCATAATGAATATGGTTTGACGAAATCGGCATGTTATGCACTCTCAGGAGTAAACATAATTATTAACAATTATTATACGATATTGCAATTAGAATGGAGGAATTTGTAAAGCTCTAAGGCAGTAATAAGTGTTACACGATTAACTCGTTCGTAATGATCAATTAACAATAACGATGAATGGGGGTCACGAGAATAACGCACTTGCGAAAAGATCAAGTGCACCGAGTGAATCGAATAAGCAGCAAGGAGCAATGACAGAAATGGGAAAGATCTTTCACAATTTTTAGAATTAAAAACGAGAAGAAAAAAGTAAATATCTCTTCCGTTTGTCAGAAAATTTTATGTACGCTCATGAAACACACGCAACGCACACACATACCCATGGTCTTGCGGTAGTACCTGTACTTTACGTATCTTCTTTTTTTTGCAAAAATTAACTATTTTTTAAGATGGACGTTGACGTAACCTTGTCGCGCTCGCCCACAAGAACAAAAGAGTGTGTGTATAAACGTATACATGTATGAAACTGAGTGGCTTCATTTCCACTGTGCAGAGTTTGAACAAGAGTTAAGCAGTCTCATTGGTTAATTCCATTCAACTCCTATACGAGATTGGTTAACTCTGTTTAAACTCTGCACGGTGGAAACAGCTAGTGTGTCCTTGACGACAAGTTTGTTCTTCCTGGTTTTTTTTCTTTCATTTTTTCTTTATATTTCTTTAAAAAAGCAATTAGCAAAGCATTTGCGTGTCTGATCTTTGACGAAAGTGACGATGAGGTCAACTGAAGAAAAATTTCGCATTTGTAACATTTTGCATAGCTCCGAGAGTGTTGCTGTATCGCAAAAATTTTATTACGAGTATAGTATATGTGTGTATATATAATATAATATGTGAAACAAAAAAGGTACATATTTCTGATCTCTCGAGTATTTAATAATTGGATAATACCGGTACTTTCATTTGTCTCTTTGACCGCGTCATTCCGCGACCATACGTTCATTTCATATTTGAATTCTTTCCCACGAAAGCAACTGCTCTTCCTTTCTAGTTGAAAATGTAATCTATGAGATAAACTTAATTTTATAATGGGCCCATCCAACAATCTATATGTTTCTGTACACACGACTTCGTATACTGGAAACCAAGTAAATTCAAAAAGAGTCATAGACAAACATAAAATTAAACTTCTACAACCGTCAAAATGTCAACGCTGTTAGACATTTCTTTTTGTAGTCTCGATGTTTCTTGGATACACAAAAAGATAAGAGAATTTACCAAAAAAAAAAGGAAATAGGTAAAAGATGGTTGAGAGTGGGAGAGATGAAACGACAATGATAAGGGGGCGAGAAATACATACATGTACACGTTATAGCCATACATACGTACACATATACATAGACATTTAGCATAATTCCTCTTTGTACTACCATGATAGTTGTTCAAGCTACTTCAAGAGAAACGAAAGACAGTAGCAAACAAAATATGCAAAAGTACTCTCTACGTATATGGTACGCCGTAAATAAGTCTTACAATCTGCATAATAGATATTGAAATCTCTCTCTCTCTCTCTCTTTCTATCTTTCTTTCTTTCTTTCTATCTGTGTTTTGTATAAATAATAAAACAGAAAAAAATTCAATCAAATGGATGATAAATCAGAAGAGTACATGTATGCACATACGCATTCCTACGTTTTACGCATGGCAAGTTTCGTACGATTAATTTGCGTGCTAAAGACGTGATAGACGCGTGCGGACGTTGATTACCAGTGTAACGGCCAATCGAGAAATAGAGAGATACATATCGGCAAATAATGTAAAGAAAAAGAATAGAAGGTTCGACCGAAGTAACGAACAAAGAGGAAAAGGTTCAAATTGAAGATGAAGCAGTCTTCGCTCGTTAAAAATCGTCCAAAAATTAGATTCGCGTAATTTAGGAGTAATCGTGCGTCCCTTATCCAGGAAGTGTTAATACTTGTTTTTTTGTTTTATTTCTTTTTTTTGTATCCACGTTTCCAACGCTAGACGGGGAATATAAAAGTTTAATATTGTATGTGTGTGTGTTTTTCCACTGTCTACGGTGCTACTGTCGTTCACGCACTCGCACGCACTTCCAAAGTCCAAAATATTTATACGAAAAAAAGTTAAAAGATACGATAAGAGTTAAAACCAGACGAATGGACCACTTTTTTGTTTGTAAACCGATGATAACGTAGTCAAGTTTGATTAGAGCATTTTGTTCATTTTATTTCTTCTTTTTTCTTTTCATCTTAGTCACTCACGTGGAATCCTTTTGCTTCCCTTTGATCATCGTCATTCTCGTCAACATAAAAAAAGGAATCTATATGTCCTTCCTTCCACGTACGGTCGATAGATTTAACAATAATCCAATGAACTATTACGAAAGGTAAACGAATAAAGCTTGTCAATGATTGTATTTCAAGATTTTATTTTAAACCGTCAAGGCAAAAGTCGCACGTATGCGTCTAATAAGTGTAATGGTGAGTATGTGTATGAGAAAAAAAAGAAAGTAAGCCAAACAAATTCAAAAGGGAAGTAAAAATATATATTTACAAGCAATTCGTGTAACGGTTGACTCATCAACGTTATAAGGTCAACGGCGCTTTGAAAATGAAAGGGAAACGCAGAAAATGACAAGGATAGAGAAAACTAAGGAAACTGACAAGAAAAATTTACCTTCAAAAAGAACGAAACCCACCGGACTGCCTCGACTTTACGACCCAGTTTAGCCAGTCAATAGACACGAATGTTGTATGTTTATGTACACCTATGTACTCATGTTTTTACATATATATATATATGCTGTTTCGTACTGGATGTCACTTACGCAATGTCTTACGGACGTTTACGGGCTTGAAAGTTGAGTATATCATTTTATTCGGATTAACATTCGTGGTGCGATTCTGTCTCTCTGTCTCTTTCTTACGTCCGTTCGTTGGCAAACGATATCTTAACGCTGAACAATTTTGTTTTCACCTTAAAACCACCTAGTTCTATTGCTTCTTTTCGTTCAACTGTCCCAGACACCTTTTAAAGTGCTTAGAACAGAACGGATAGAGGCTCGGCTGGTCGCAAGTTCGACATGCTGCTGCTAGGTGTGAACAGCAACGTAGGCCCTCGCGACAGCATGAGGCCCACAATTCGGGACCGGCTGATGCACAGTTGTTACAATAACAGTCACCTGCGAAGAGAAGGCATGTATGTGGTTTATGAATAATTCTTTTCTAGCTCAGGATACGAATGGAACATTACGTTCTCTATGCACAGGAATTTCATAACGATCTTGTATATAGTCTGAAGTATTTTGAAAAATCATTTTTGTTAGTCCTGAAAGAGGATCTATTACTATATAGATTATATGTAGAAACAGTAAATAACTACTATGAGTAGAAGGTTTGTTAACAATCGTAACTTCTGGTATCAAAGAATTTCCATATGTATCAGTACAACCAGGAATTGATCTCAAGGTCTTGCTCAATGATTTACTTACTTTATCTTCTACAGACTTTGTCACCATTATATTAAATTTTGCCGCTGGCTACTCATGATCGTTCCGGATACAAAAGCCGAAGGACTGAATTAATATTGAACACGATACGCGCATTGATATGGAATGTATTTTTACCGGAGATCCTGACGATTCAACATTTTTCTCTGTTCGGTGGAGTTATCGCTTTGGAGGATCGGCAATGTCGTTCGGGAGTGGCGTATTATTGTATAGTAACCAAGGTCATGGTTCATTGTTATCGAGAAGAATAATGGGTTGAAAATTGTAGAAATTTAATCTCTTTTTGTTTTCTTAATTGCAGGAACATGCGTGCGGCTGTGAATGTACGTGCAATTTCCGATAATTACAATAATACTCACCGCGAGGACAATCTGCCGATCTGCGCGCTTCAGCTCTACGACATTCTAGTCCATCCTCGTCTTGAGGGCACTTTGTGGATGTCTCCGTAATATTGTTTTCGCCAAGAATTTCCACAATCTAGAATTAAAAATAGGAATCATAATTTCAGAGTAAAAAGTGAGATGGTATTTCGGACTCATTTTTTTACGGAGGATATAGCTTTGCAAAAATGCTTTTACTGACCTGCTTGAACGCACCCGGCTTTGAAAAAAGTTTCACCAACTTTGCTAATGCGTTTTCCTTCTGTGTTTCATTCGTAGTATTTCCGAGACAACTGGCGACGATTAAAAAAAATGTGAGATATGGAAATATGGTGAGGATACGCATCGCAATGTTATGAACGAAATTTGACGATGAGATTAAGTTATTAATTGTTGGCACTTGCGGTTTTTACTGATGTATAATTTTCTACGTAGAATACGAAAATGACGACTTGTCAGATACGCTGCCGTAATGTGGACTCCGCGATTTTCAATCTCGTGCATTTCACTTCTTTGATGTAGTAGGGACAGAAGCGATGATGAGAATTAGGGTGGGAGCAGTGACGTGTTATCCAGATACAGGTAGAGAGCAAATTAGACTTACGAGAAAGAGTATAGCTGAGTGAGAATGGGTGAATCATAGTGCTTTAATTAGCGAATATTTAACAATAGCATTTTATATGGGATTTATGTATGTTTTTGAATATACCGCACTGTATAGTCAAAATCACTTTTGCAGACTCGTAGGATTGCTCATACATTCAGGATATTTCAGATATAGGCATAATAGTTTTTACTTATATAAATAATAGAAGATTATTCTTCAATGTAATATGTTATATTCTTTCGCGTATGATGTATTGCATTGGGTATAGTGACTGCATCGGACAAACAAAATTAAAGTGCAACGGTGTATCTAGGGAATTATTATGATACTAGGGAGTTTTTACAAGTTGCCTAGTATGATTCGCCAGTGGCATCTCCACCGTGAAGCGATGTGGGCAGCGCCGTACATAAATATTACGCAATACAGCGGTTTTCACAAGAATTTCCACGAAATTTTTATGTTGTACGCATTTGCACAGTCGATCTGAATTGTCAGATGTGATTTAATACAACGCAAGTCCTGAAGAACAGTGCGTGCGTGCGTGTGAAGCGTGACGAAAAACTGTGCAGAGTTTGAGGAGAGAGAAAGAGAAAGAAAGAAAGAAAGAGAAGAAAGTAGAACTATAGGGAGACGCGGAAGGGGGTCTCACTACAGTTTCTTTGATATTGTTTGTGGTGTAGAATAATGAGAATAACCGTGTTTGCGGGTTGATCTGGTAGAAAGAATCGTGTAACTGTTTCGTTCACGACGGTAGTTGACCGTCTCGCTCGCTGAGAAATGTCAAAATGGCGTCTTCCCAGGACGCTTGGTACCTATCGTTGTTGGGCCTAGCTGAGAACTTTCGCACCTCAAGTCCGCCGAACATCAAGTCCTGTATCCAGTGTTTACAAGCTGTATTTAACTTCAAGCCGCCGCCCCGGGTCGAGGCTCGTACACATCTTCAGCTTGGCAACATACTCCTCACCCATACGAAGAACATCGACCTGGCGCGTTCCCATCTCGAGCAGGCGGTCGGTCTTCTTGTTACAATTTTTCTTGTATCTTCAGTAATTGTCTTATATTATTTTATTGTCAGTTGGATTTTTTCTGAGTTTTATATTGACATATTATTTAATGTTTTTTGAAAAATTCAAACTGTTCCTAACCTGTATTCAAATTGTTTGACATTTTGTCAACCAGTTTTATGGGTGGCTGTTATGCTAGAACTACGGGAATGAGATTAGCGACAGAGATAGTGATAGTGCATTCATGTATTTTCAGTGGAGGCTCAGTCAAAATATAAATACATTTGATGATGTTAAATTTGAGGCTGCCAGTGTTGTTGCTGAATTGTATGAACAGCAACAGCAGCCCAATCTTAGTAAGCCCATATTGAGGAAAGCTATTGAATTGTCACAACATAATGTCTACTGGCACTGTAGACTTATATTTCAATTGGCTGTAAGTATTATAAAAATGTCTTTCAATATTTGATTATTAATATAGAACTCTGGTACAATTGTTTCTGTTAATTATTTCTAGCAAATCCATGCATCAGAAAAAGATTTTGTTGTTGCAAGTAGTCTTCTTGGAGTTGGCGTGGATTATTCTCATATAAGCAATGCCAGTTATACGAGGGTCTTGTTTCTATTAAGCAGAGGGATGCTTCTGTTGATTGATAAAAAATTTACAGAAGTACATCCACTTCTTAATCAGGCAGGACATCTCGTAGAAAATTGGCAGGGTAGTACACATCAAAAAGAATACCTGAAAGTTTATTTTTTGGTTCTTCAAGTTTGCCATTTCCTCATGGCAGGCCAGGTATGTGGATTTATATAGCAAAGTCAGCTATTCTAATTTTATGTGATACAAAGATGTTTTTTCATTTTAATTTTAGGTGAAAAGTGTCAAACCTTGTTTAAAACAATTGCAACAAAGTATACAGACAATAATGTCACCCAGTTGGCCCTCCGATGAAATTGTTACTGGTTCGAACATAGGTGACATGTTTGTATGGATGCCAAAGGAACACTTATACGTTTTGGTTTACCTCGTAACGGTGATGCATTCAACGCAAGCGGGATATATGGCTGAAGCACAAAAATATACGGACAAGGCTCTCACGCAAATCGAAAAACTTAAAAGTAAGAATAAGTTCAGTGTACTGAGAACAATTCGTTACTAAAAAACACACGTAATAGTATACATTTTTCCTGATTTCGCAGTTGTAGACAACAAGCCAATACTATCAGTTTTTCAACTGATGCTATTGGAACACATAGTAATGTGTAGACTGGTTATGGGAAACAAAAGTTTAGCCCTTGCTGAAATCTCTCAGGCGTGCCAGCTGTGTAGGCGGCAGCCTCGGCTTCTTCAGGCGCACAGACCACAACTTCATGCGTTACTAGGGCTCTATGCAATGTCCATGAACTGTATGGAGGCTGCCGAAGCTCAATTCCAGGCTGCACTCGGGGTAAGTTTCTGCTTAAAAAAAGAGTATACCGGTAATACTAACAAATTCTCAATCGAGGATGTCCACTAGAAATGAGTTTGATTCTAATTTTCGTTTATAGACATCTCAGGAAAGGGAACTGTGGACGTTCGCCAATCTAAACCTGGCTATAGTGTATCTGAGAACAAAGAGGGATGCCGATTTGGGAGCACTCCTTGAAAGGATAAATCCAGAGTCTTTACCCTCACATTCGCACTCCTTACGTGCAGCTGCGTACTACGTCCAAGGTCTTCAAGCATTTTTCGGTGCCAGATATAATGAAGCCAAGTATGAAAACATCAGAATCTTAATGTAATATCTGGGCAAATTTCACAACTGAAATTATTGTTCATCCTGTTTGTCCACTAGGAGGTATCTTAGAGAAACATTAAAGATGGCCAATTCCGAGGACCTCAACAGACTAACTTCCTGCAGTCTTGTACTCCTTGGCCACATATTCCTCTCTGTGGGAAACAGTCGAGAATCCATGAATATGGTGACACCAGCAATGCAGCTAGCTTCCAAGATACCTGACGTTCACGTGCAGCTTTGGGCAAGCGCTATTTTGAAAGGTAAACGAAGGAACAAATTCATCATAGAAAACCATTGTTATTTCATAACCGTGACCCTTCTGTCAGATCATAATTTGTTATATTTTTTTTATAATCTTTGCAGACTTGTATAGGTTATGTGGTGATCCGAATCGCGAAAGTGAGGCATATCAGATGCACTGCAATTTCTCGCAGATGCTCCTGAAAGATCACTTCCAAAGTACGCAGATGAGTGAACACTCCCTTATTCAATGGACTGACGGCCCGGTACCCGCATTACCGAGCAATCCGCCACCATCCACCTCGCAGGCGATCCTCTAACAGGGCTCCATGAATCTTCAGGATATTTGCGAATTTACTTAACGGTCGCATCAGGCCCAAACTCTTATCGGGAATTCTTGAGAATTCTGAACAGAAATTTAGATGAAGAGTTGAGGCTCTCAGGAAGGTCTCCAGTAAGTGTTAGATTATCTTTGCGACATGAAAAAGTAGAAGGGGTATGGGTGAGTGAAGATGATACAGGGCTCGGGAGCATTAACGCTCAACCACTCTGCTTAGTCGTTGCGGGATGCGCAAAAGCGCAGCACGTTAGCGTGTCGCAACCAGCAAGAAAAATTGAACTGTACGAAAAGTTGCGTGTAGTTTTATATTCTGGTTTCTCGTTGCATTCTTGTTTCTACGAATCGTTTTTTTATTCTCGCATTTTTCACATCCGGACGCAATGTTTCAACAAACATTTTTTATACCATTATTTTGTGCCTCCTTTTATTCTGAAAAAAATGTATTTACTATTGTTTCAAAAACATCATTGCATACAGAATATATATCAAATATACGGAGTATCCACGTTTCTTATGTTCGCTCTCATTTATGTGCAACTTTCAAAACATCAACGTTTACGATTTTTGTAGATTTTCATTTTACGTTTATTTTCTTTTTCATTCTTTGGAAAATGAAAGAGCGGTCATTCCGAATTAATACGCACGCAAGAAAGCTTCTACAGACTCTATTAATGCGACCAGTATAATCGTATGTCGGAATTGGTAATTAAGAGGAGAATCGGTGGCAATACTTAATTCCTCGCGGGCTAATAATTAATTGTTTGAATGATTTTGCAGTCAACAACATATTGAAAATATTTCAAGAACCATTAAAATAACTGGCAATTCGTTATTTACAGTGACGGATATGAATTGAACAAATGGAAAGGTGAATTCCACCGTACAGAAATATTTGGACACGGATATTGTCACAGTTATATGGTCGCGCGGATCCTTTTAATTATAAGTACAATGTGATTGTAATATAACAACGAGATCGAGAGATCAACCGGAAGATTTTCATTTTCGTCGCTAGTAATTTATCAGTCTTCGAGGAATGTAGGGATAATGTGATCATGGTGTATGTTATCAAATGGAATGAAAAATCGTACAAACTATCTCAAAACAAAAAATTATAAATTATACAAATGAGAAAGGAAAATGAAAAAGACAGAACCGAAGGAGATACCCTTATATGCGACGCGGTTTAGTTGGCCAACAAAGTGTGCAAAGTCATCGAGATTTTTCAGATCTGCAAATATGACATAAAAGCACGCGATGTAGGCGTTACTAGGTCACACTTGTACAGGACATTTCACACGTGAATGCACGTGCGAACAGTTTTCGAGAGTATTTTTCATATCTGTATGCGTGTGTATCATTGCACGGATGATCTTAATGCGATCCAACTGCCCGACTAATTAATGTTTCTTTATGCTACTGAATTTTCATTCAAGACAAAGTATATCCCGTAAAAGTGAGAATGGTACGCGTGAAAAGTCCAGTATAAACGTTACCCGATTTCGAAGTGTTTAAGACTATCTGGCGGACATTTTGAAATCAAAAAACCTATATCGTTGTAGGTCTAGGCGCGCCGTTAACATGATTATATAATATTGAAGATGAATTAACATGACATATGTATATATATAAAACATATATATATAACATAATAATATATATATATATGTATCATATTAAATATAATGATAGCATTGCAGCAGGGGCCTTAGCGCGCTCGGTTACTCGAACAATGGGAAAATGAATGTGCTTGTTTTTTCTGGCCCGTAGCTCGAGTCACCTTGTCACGTCAATAACTTGTACATATAAATAATTTCCATTATTATATTGATAATTGCATAGAATGATAGGCGAAACGAAAAATGGAACAAACCGCCGTTTGCGATACGATCATTCTGAAGAATCGTTAGTTATTATTATTGTTGTTGTTATATAGTCGTTGCACGAGTAAAGAAGCTTAAAGTGACAAATGAGAACACGTGTTTCGTGCTAGTGACTCCCATAACAAAATTTCTCAATGGCTATTGCTCTTGCGGATGGTAATGGAATGGTTTTCCATTGATTTGCCGCATATTTCCTTTGGCAAAAATGCATTGGCACTGTCATTTTAAGCTATTTTGCTTGTGGACCGACTACATACACCGCCATTCTGTGTGTGGGCTAGGGGTGAGTGGATCATATTGGATGAATGATTGGCAGACAACATGAGAAAAAGAGAGAGATGACGATAATGATAGTAAAGGAAATTCATACTGATTTGCCAATAGGGAGTAAGATTAAATTAAAAAAAAATATTAAACGTGAATTCCTGTATAAAGACTTTTGTGCTTCGAGTAAAAAAGCGTGCGTGTATGTGTGCACGTGATGAATGAGTATGTAAAATGTGAATGGGACTGGTCGGAGGAAACAATACAAAATTTGTCAAATTACAGAGAAAGTATGATTGAGTACGATACTTTGACCTGAGCCAAATGTAATTTTTTTATTTCTTTCCTTTTTTTAGTACTTCTATAGAATATGACGTTGATAGGCATGTGACGTCATGCATATTATAGGTTGAAGTTATACGAAATACGTACTAGAAAAAATGAGTTTTTGCTTCTGTTTTCTTATCCCGGTCCGTCTATGATATTCACAATCAGTACTGTTCTCGCTATGCAGGATTATATAGAAGAAACTTCACGGCTTTAATGTATTAGAAAAGAAAAAAATTGAAAATGGCTTAATTTTTTGTCTAGAATTTCCTTTTGAGCGCATCGTGTGCGCGTATATGAGTATTACTGTATATATATTGTGTTGGTAAGCAAGTGTGATATGCGTGTTGTCTTCAGAGGATGCCTAAGGAAATAAAATGAAACGGTGTAGCGGTATGCACGAGATTACCAGGATTAATGTTTATTTTATTTTTTCGGAAATCCGTGATCTTATAAAATGATGCGCTTCTGCAATGGAGTCAATTGGTGGATCATTTAGACTAGACTTTAAATAACAATGGGTTATGTGATAGATCTTTTTTGTTGCTGTTTAACAGAGAATGAGAAAGAGAGAGAGAGAGAGAGAAGTGAGAGTGTGAGTGAGCCACGATTCTTCAAAATCTTGTACAGACTGTTTTACCACAAATGTATGTATTTTTTAAATATTAGACAAAGAAAAAGAAAAAACGTACTATGTCAAGGCGACCTATACCTTCACACTTTTAGAGGCTTGTACTTAGTTGCATAAGAGAAGTGTGTCTTTAATTAACAAAGCAATTGCTGTGGCTGTATTTTATATTAAAATTTTATTGCATACTTCTTTACTATAGTACAACGCTTTTGCCTCAGGAGTAGATCCACATTTGCTTTCAATGCATCTTGAGAACTCCAAAAGACGTTTAGTTTTTTAATAGAGAAGAAAAAACTGTTGGATTCACATATGATCCACTTTACATGAATATTATATGTAATCCAATTTATATTAGATATTTATATTAATTTACATTCTTTCAACATATTTTTTCTACATATTTATTTGTCTGATTGAACAGTGCTATATTTATTTTCTATACCAAATTTGAGTGGTCTTCATGCGCTTCACCTTCTTTTGTAGCTGCAATATGCCATAGAGGAGTGCCTCGGCAGTTGGGGGACAACCTGTATAGTAATTTCAAAAATAAAATAGGTTACCTTATTTTAATAAGATGCAATTTCTACATACCAGGTACGTAAATGTCTACAGGAATGATCCTATCACAGCCTCTGACTACAGAGTAACTGTAGTGATAGTATCCACCTCCATTGGCACAGCTTCCCATAGAAATAACCCATCGTGGTTCTGTCATTTGATCATAGATCTTTCTTAGAGCTGGTGCCATTTTATTGGTCAAGGTTCCAGCAACAATAATCACATCAGATTGTCTTGGAGAAGCACGGAAAACCACTCCATATCTGTCCATGTCGTATCTAGGTGCAGCAATGTGCATCATTTCTACAGCACAACAAGCTAATCCAAATGTCATAGGCCAAATAGATCCCTTACGACCCCAATTAAGTAAGTCATCTAAACGAGCTAATGCAAACTCAGCTAGGTTATTTGTATTTTGAAAAGGGCTGTAAGGCATAGGCTCCTTTTTGGCAGGTAATTGAAACTCCTTAGCCTCGGTAGCCTGATTTCTGTTTTGCTGTACAGTAGGACCCGTAGAACTTAAAGCGCCGACATTCTTTCGAACCAATGCCACCAGGCTTTGTTGGGCATTTTCTAAATAAAAAAAAAAGAAAAACCATATGATTTCAAATACACAAATTATAGTACATATATTGTTACGTTCCACGACTTATAAATATTAATAGGCAAAGCACATCATATTTTTATAATTTTTTAATCATATAAAATCGTAAATAGAATTTGTAATATATATATATATATATATATATCATGTGCGGAGACCAGGAATAGAAATAGAGGTTATGTCAGATACAGAGCAGGCGATAAAACTGTAAAACAATAGACAAGGGATAATTGTTACTTTTTCATATTGTATATAAAGCTAATAAACGAATAATAATATAGAATAGGGTGTTTGAAATCTACGTGATCTAGAAAATGCATAATTCCACGACGACAGGTCGTCAAAGTTATTATGAAACAAGTGACAATCAGTATTCATAAAAATTCGAGGTAATTAATTTGTGACCCGTGTTATTATTAACCGAACGATTATTGCGAATTATTTATATTTATTTCGAGTGACTCACGATTTAATACGATGGAACGCAACATTTTTCAGCTCGATCGTACACTGACGTCAAAGAGCTGATTGCAACTGCATCTACTGAACATGGACCATAGTTAGGTGGCGTCTAATCGCGATATCCGCCGGTATTTATTCTTATATCTTGTTTATCTGTCTTGTCTCTATACAAATTTAATATGTTGTTCTATAATTTCAGAATTGATTATTTTTTCAATACTTTGGTTCAATTTATTATTCACATTATGCAATTCAGTGTAAGAATTTAAATAAATGTAACTGCGCCTGTCGACGAACAATCAACTACACATTAGTGTCGCTCCAACTTACGAGAATAGCACATAATAAGTATAAGCGTCTTCGGTTTCTCGGTTCATAAATAGCATTGTCATTAATAATATTACATAAATTTGGAAATATTTTGAAGCTTGTTAGGCTTTCGTACTGAATTCAAATTAGAATTAGCTCAAATTTATATTACATACACCTACCAACAGGCAACCCGATATATTCGCTCTGTCTAAAATCATACTTGGAGCGAATATTATAGGTGGCATTGATGTTTGGTTTTAAGAGAATCAAGCAATTCTCCGATTCTATCTAATTCTTGTCGAACAACACAAACGAGACATCAAGGTATGACTTATATGAATAAATAATAGTATTGTTTTAATAAATATAATCAGTATTTCAGTGATGCGCAGATTTGTGATGTTTCAGTGCATTACAGCATTGTGTAATATCCTAACCTATACCTGACAACAATTAAAATTTCTTTCTTTTTCAGATGCGACACGTTCCGTTTATATCCCGCACGGTATTGGTGCAGAATAATAATGTGGAACATGCTTTTCGTATCTTAAATAGAATTCTTGGTCAGGAAGAAATTTTGGATCAGTATCGACGAACAAGATATTATGAGAAGCCAACTCAAGTCAGGCGTAGAATTAATTATGAAAGGTGCAAAGCTGTTTACGACGAGGATATGAGCAGAAAAATTAAGTTTATCCTAAGGAAAAATCGTGTAGATCCCTTCCCTGGATGTTTGTAGTTTCATAGAATTTAACTCGCAGATTAGGTTTAAGAAATCAATTGTCCAGATTCAAGTAAAAGAGATATCAAGTTAGTTGTGAAAGTGTTTATATTTCATCAAATATGTGAGAAATTATGTTTCTATACTTTTTCCTTTCTAAGATCATTTTTTTGAACATCTCTTCAATGCAACTTGCATTGCTGTCATTCTGTTACACTCAAATTTAGTCTGTTGATCCAGTTTAGTAAAATAGAGTGAGATACACATTTGAATGGTGGTGACTTTTCAGTGGAAACAACAAACAGCAACTTGTGTAGAATATTTTTGTATTACGGATGAATAAAGTAGAGCATAAAGAAAAAGAGGCAATGGTAAAACTGATAAATCAGTTATTGTAAATTGCAATTAGTAATCGATAAATAAAGACAGGAATTACAGTTTCCGTCAATATGGGAAAATTCAAGTAAGCTTGCTTGCCAGGGATGATCTTCAGGTTGCTGTTTCATTCAATCATAATTACTTCCGAGATGCATCACAAGTGACAGAGTCTAATGACCCTCGGGAATTTAGCGTCAAAAGATAATAATTTATGTTTTTAATTCTTAAAAAATGTTCCTTATGTTTTCGTAAGTGCTCCGCTGCTATTATACAATAAGTCAGTTCGTGCAAGCGTTTTTACGTTCTCCGGAGCACTAATAGCTGATAATAGTATTTTCGAGAGAAATTTTGGTTCGCTTAGATGGATCGACAAAAAGCTAAATCGATAAATTATATTAAACAAATAATTACCAATAACTGGCGAATTCAATAATATAACTAAATGAATTTAGTAATTGACTGTAGTACATGTAATAGCTTTACCGAGTACGTTTACACGCATGGGTTTTAGCAAGGATGAAATCACGTTGGGTTTTTATTCTAAACAAAATTTCTCTTTAAAACCGAAATCGAAATGTATTAAATTCGAAAACCGAAACTAACAAAACCAAAAGCCGAAATTCAAGCTTCTACCATTATAAACACTGTAACCGAACCAATATTTATTTTGGTTGCAGTCCCTAATTTAGGTTTTGGTTTTAAAGAGAGATAGTTTTCGTTAAGAAAAAACCCAACGTGATTTAAACCTATCTAAACTCTGTGCGCGTAACGTACTCATTGGCTTAGTTTCCACTGTGCAGAGTTTAAACAGAGTTAACCAATCACTTATAGGAGTTGAATGGAATTGACCAATGAGGCCTCTAAACTTTATGTAAACTGTGCAGAGTAAAGAGTCAATCTGTGAATGTGTCCAATATTTTTGTGCGCAATCGCTCCGTCTCCAATCTTACTATTCTTTAAGGACCGGTCGACCATAAGTAACTGAGGTTTAATTGATGAAATTAGCTAATGAGATCCATGTATTTTTTTGGAAATTCTTAAGCTGATTGGGTAATTTCGCCTGTTAAGCTCAGTTATCTTTGGCCGCCTGCCCTAAAGCCTACCATATTGACAAATGGCGCAACAAACACGAATGCTCCACCAATTATGCAATGCAATTTCTTGTAGGTACGATGTACTATTGGTCAAGTATTGACGTTCTAGGAGCGATTTGCTGACATCGATGGTGAACATGACAGGATATTTATGGTGTGTTTCACAACTTTCTGCAAGTACTGCACACTTCGTCGTGTATGGGCCCAGTCACACTCGTCAAACGCGCGTTTGAACGCAAGTCCCGACTAATAACACAACGTGAATTCCTGTGGAAGTGTTATATCATTGGTCAACAGTTTGCGTTCAAACGCGCGTTTGACGAGTGTGACTGGGCCCTAACTGAAAAGCTAGAATATTGTTCGCAGCACTTGCAGTGAACTATGTACCAAACCGCTGTTTACACTACGGTCTGAAACGGTTTAGTTAATGCTGGTCTCAAGGCATAGACAAATCATAGACATTTATACTTATAAGGAGTATTTGAGATTGGTCAATTCCTTTGGATCAGTATTAACCACACCAGTTAAGTCCACCGTGTAAGCGTAGTCTATAATGTTCGCAACACCCGCACTGAGTTTTCGAACACAAGCCTAATATGGCGGCTTACGTAAATGAAGAAAATCACATATTTAATATACAATGACAGGAATAAATGTGTAAGAACTACATTTTAGATACCCAAAATTTAATAAACCGTATTGAGAAAACATTTCCAATGTAAATAATTCAATTATTCACAATACCATTGTATTCGCCAAGTGTTCTATATTTCTTTTCCTTATAAAAACCCATCCGTGATCTTCGCAGTGGCGAACAGTGATGAACACCGTGGTGGTTCCCAAGGCACATTGTTTCGGTTCTATATAACGAAATATCACAACTCAGTGCTAACGTCACGTTAGGTTGGTCTAATTATGTTGTATATTATTTACGTATACGTATTTTATGATGCAAAGTAAAAGTTTAGGCTTTCATATTTTGTGAACGCATTTCATACATAATAAAATATACGAGCTGAAAAGCTATGCTTTATTAATATATATTCGCTATTTATATCTCAGGCTATTGAACAGCTAGCACTTCGAAGGTAGTGGTGTTGCAAATATATTGTTTTGAGTTATGTGACTGATATATGTATATTCAATGTTACTGGCTCATTACAGCTGGGTTTTTAATTTTCAAGATAATTATATCCTATCTTAGATTTAACAATTGAGGTAATTCTCATGAAGCATACAAATATTTATGGTTTTAGCAATTGATTGTTAAGAATGCCGTTCAAATTTCATTTGAAGAAAAGTCGCCAATACAATGTAGTTTCCAAAAATCAGTATATGATTTGTGTTGAATTACTGGACACTACGACAATAGAATGTACACTGAGTATCGACAGTATAGGCCAAGAGTGTCTAAACAATTTAACACAAAGGCTTGGGCTTGGTCAACCTGAGTTTTTTGGACTACGTTATATCTGCCGGCATGGGTCACCTTCACCACGATGGGTTGATATGGACAAACCATTAAAAAGACAACTTGAAAAAGAGGCAAAGAGTTTTAATCTTTATCTCAGAGTCATGTACTATGTTACGGATATTCAACTTATCCAGGATGAAATGACAAGGTATGTAAAAATGTACATCTTGAACTACTAGATTGAAACATACAATCTAGTAGTCTTACATCTGTTAATACAAAGTAATAACTTATTTTAATATTTCTTATAAACATTTATAGATATCATTATTACCTCCAACTTAAAAGTGATGTACTAGAGGGCAGAATTCACTGTAACCCCAGACAAGCCAGTCTTTTGGCTAGTTATTCAATGCAAGCTGAGTTTGGAAATTACGATGCTGAGCGTCATACTGTCGAATGTCTTCAACAATGCACATTCTTTCCTAAAGTACATAAAATAATTATTAAATTCATTGTTTCTTTTCTTGAGAAAATAATTTTTAATAATTTCTTCAGGATGTGATTCAAGCAGAACCAGGAGGACAAGATGTATTACTAAATGCTGCAATGTGTCAGTATAAAACTTTAGGTGGTGTTACTCAAGCAGCATCGGAAGAACTCTACATTTCCATTGTAGTTCAATTGGAGGGTTATGGTCATGAAACTTTTACAGCAAAGGTAAATACCATCATAAAATTGAAGGCAAATTCAAATTTATTATTAAATTTTGCATTATATTGCAGGATGAAGGAAACAATGAAGTAATATTAGGTATCTCAGTCAATGGAATCATGGTTGGGTATCCTACTACTCAAACAACACAATTTTACAGGTAACTTTAAATATTAACAGTTTCAGAAGTTCCTTCGTCCAAACGCTATAACTTTATTCAAAACTGATTGTATATCTTGTGCTCCCAAATCTTAATACTCACAATCACGACACTACTTCTGATTTCAAGGTGGAAAGATATAAGTAATGTCATTAATCACAAGAAAACATTTAGAATAGAATGTCAATCAGAGGTCGAAGATGCTAAGCAATTTATATTTGGGGATTCACGTAGTGCAAAATATACATGGCGTTTGTGTATAGCACAACATACATTTTATATGCAACATCAGGAAAGCCGACCGGCAGATAGATTGACCAATGGTTATTTCGTAAGTGCTTCAAATTCATTAAGTTAATCAGTATATTATATGATCAACATATTGACACAAACGATTTATCCACTTCAGGATAGCGATACAAATGATTCGAGTGAACAGGCGGCATCTGTTAACTTAGAAAATCGGACGGCGGAAGATCAAACTCGATGGACAAGTTATAATGACCTTTCTGCTTCGCCATATCCAGTAGTTTCAGTTTCTTCGACAGATATTAACAATTTACGAGCGTTGTTGCCATCTTATAGGCCAGCGCCAGATTATGAGACGGCCGTACAAATGAAGTACAATAATGGTGGAAATCCTCCACAGCCTTATTATGCGAATCAATCTACTATTGTTGGACCAGATTTAACGTGCCTTCTTGGTACCGCAGTTAATCGAAGTAGATATTAACTTATTTTTTATTGGAGTTGTAATTTGCAAGTACGCAATATGACAATGCAAAGTTTTATCCAATCGTGCCTAAGGTCAACTAAAATGAGATTTGATTAAGACACTTCATGCGTTTTTCCTGTAATTTCAAGACTGATATGCACATATTTTTCATAAATCCTATTTCTGGTCATCGTGAAATTTTAAATATTGGATTTCATTGAACCTGTTAGGCTCAGTAGTATATCATTGAACATATTGAAAAGGAATGTTGAACTATAACAATAATGGTGCAAAAATATATGATATATAAACCTTCGCTGGGCGCCCCTCAAAAACTTCTTAGGTCAGGCACGGTGTGCCTGAAAAGCTCATTTTCGAAAATCGTGTGTAAAATCTGTACTAAACTATCTTATGCTAATAATGTAAATTACTTACCTTCGTAGGGATGTATTCAAAGAAAATATCTAAAGAATTACTTAAAAAACAGTTATTATATATAACAAAGTCAAAACCAAAAATGCGAAGGAGAAGTGGGGAGCAATCTGAAACACGATCACTATGCCTGAAAGGCCAGCCGCGCCCGACGGAGGGTGAATAAAATAGTCCATTTCATGGTTTTATTGTTTTTATGTAACAAACAGAAAACTATGTAATAAATACTTGAGTGACTGATTTTCATTTATTAAAGAGGTAATAAATTTAGTAAAGTGTGAAATCGTTATAAGGTACTTTGAAGCTACCTTTTAATTGCGCTGTATGTAATTTCAAAGTACTTGGAAATAATTATAATCACATTGTTAACTATATATAGTATTATATAATTATATCAATGTGAACTAACAAATGTTTTGACAAAGTAAGATTATTGTTTGAAAACGTATTAAAGTCATTATTTATTGATATTATCATAGTCTCTAGATACCGCGTTTATAAACGATAAATATATGTCATAAATTGATGACCACTAATTGTTCTATTCCTTCTTCAATACCTACTGTCACATTGTTATTAATTTATTTGAAAACATGGCTTATAAACTATAAAGCATACTGCAAAACATTTGTCCTGCAATATGCAAGACTTTTTTATATATTCCAAAATGTGGTATAACTCAAAAGTATAATCAAAAAACCATTAAAAAACCTAGTTATTCGATATTTGTCCTATTAGATTCATTATTATCAGCTGTCTTTATGGCTTGCGCCAAACTGACTGGGTCAGGTTTATCTGCAGTAGCATAAACTTTCACATTAGCTTCTTTTAACGCATGTCCTGTCACTGATCCAATAGCTACAGCCTTTGTTTTTTCTAAAATACCATGATTTCTTAAATGACTTAATGTGTACTTCACTATCGAAGGACTGAAGAAAACAAAAGCATGTGGCAGTGGATTAATGGTTTTAAGAATATCCTCCTCTAAAGTCTTACTAGGCAATGTTCTATATACAACTAATTTTTTCATTCTAACTCCACCAGTGGTAAGAATCTTAGAAAGAGTATCTCGTGCAATTTCACTACATGGATACAACAGTGGAGCACTTTCTTGACACTGATCATTTAGAATCTGCTTTCCAAGTTGCTCGGCATTACCAGATTCAGCTCCAGGGCAATTTTTCAGACCGAGAGAATTATTTGCTGCAATTCTTGTAGCTGGCCCAACACAATATGCAGGCAAAGATTTCCACAAATTAATAATATCAACATTTTTAGATTCTTTTATTGCCAAATTGACTGCCTCTACTGCCCGAGTACTTGTAAAAATAATACCTGTTAATATGATATTCAATTATCGATTAGCCTATTACAAAATAACATGATAGTTTATTTATACAAAGAAAAAACTAATTCACATTTGATTACCCGAATATGATTGCGATGTTAATAAACACGTTGAAAGCTCTTGAAGGTTCATAAATTCAAATCGCAAAGCAGGTAGATGTTCGCACGTGTAACCAGCTGATTCCAAAGCATCTGTGTACGTTTTTTGCGTTTGGTCTTTATCATTTTGGCCTTTACACAAAATCACCTTTTTTCTACCCAAAGCCATGTTCTTCGTTACATAAAACCTGCTTTTTACTCTGGAAAATATTTCATAGTCATTGGCTATGTTTCCACCGGAGTCGAAGGAGAGTTCAGATACATTGAATGTATATGTATAGTATAATAATCTATAGATATGCAACACACGTATTTCATCTTTTCATCTGAATACCAGTGGGACACAGCCACTGATGTAAAACAGTAAATACTGCTAAATACCTGCTAACGAAAAATAATTGAGTAATGAACTCTTCCCTTCCTAAAAAAGTCATGTTACATTTTTTCGATTTGCGATATTAGCGTTGTTGTCGCTTTATTCGGTTCGTGATTGGCTATCGGTTTCGTCGATCGACGAGTTTCAAACATCGACGCTTCGTGTCCAAGTTCACGGCATGTCTGCATGTATGTGCATGCATACAGTGTGATAACATAGTTCTTTTCAGAGCGCTACAGCGCAAATATACTGAAATATACCTTCAGCCGCGCACGTTAGCGCGCGTGTTGCCTTAGTGAATTAAAAAATAAAGGAGAAATTTTGAAAAAATTTGAATGGAGAATTCTCAAGGCTTTAAATTTTGATGTATCTCATCCAGATATATTATCAATTTTAGCACATTTTATATTTACACATTATGGAACGTCCAATGACGATTCACGAATCGAAATTACGTATGATTGCGGCAATTTCTTGGTGAACAAGACAAAAATATGGATTTTTTTTATGTTTATGAAAATAACGTAAAATAATATATTTATACAAATTTTCAGATCGACATGGCCATACGTGATGTATGTTCGTGCAAATTTCCCGCAATCCTGCTGGCAGCTGTGGCAACCACTATTGCTCTTTTTCTTGTAGAAAAACCTAATGAGCTTTTGTCGGATTATTTTGGAAATCAATTTTTCCGTGTCCCGTATGCAAATAAGTCAGTTTTTAATTAAAAAGTTGAAATGTATAATTTAATGCTGTCCTCTGAATAAAATAAATTTTCTATTACTTTTTTCTCAGATTCCAATACGCAGAAGCTGTTTGTGTCAGAAATATTATGATTGCACTTATAATACTTATAATAAAACAATAAAATTTTTTCTATTTACAAAAATAAACCAGCTAAACTTTGCAAAGGGATTCTGTAGAAAAGCCGATTCATAGTCAACGATTTTAGATTATAAAAAAAACATTTTAAAAATGAGCGGCAAACGAAATTGCAGACTCCTAGACTTCCGCGTCTCTCACATAATTCAGACGTATTTGTATATTTATATATATGAATTTATTTAGTTTTTATTTATATAAATAAAAACTAAATAAATTAATTATAATATATACTATTATATATATAATTATATTATATATAATATATATAATATAATAATATTATATATATGTATAATTATAATATAATAATAATATATAATAAATTAAATATATATATTTATTTGTATGCATCTATAATCTTTACGCTTAATGCATCTGAAGTTGTTAAACTGCCTTGAATTCTTTTCAGAAGTGTTGGATCCTTTTAGATAGTACGGATTCTTTTGTTGTTCCAACATCCTGGCCCCTCGTATTTCTTGCAATTCTTCGGGCGTCGGTTCTATCGGTCTGCGCTTATCATAAAATTCGCTCGACTTATCCGCTTTTACAAATATGTCATTCATGTCTGGATCCTCCGAGTCGGAACTGTCAGATGGCGGATCATTGATCCACGCATAAAGATCCAGGCCCTCTGGAATTTGAACCTGCACACAATTAACGTGCTACATAACATATCTGAAGAGTCGCAGTAACACTTTTCGACAGATATTTCTTTCTTAAGTTACCTTTCTTTGCGCTTTGGGAGCAACAGGATTCAGTTCACCAACAAAAGTCTCCATCAATTCGTTCGCCAAACCGGGATTTTCTTTAAGACACTCTAATAACACCAAAGCGGAACTGGACCGTTCCTGCACCTTTAAATTGCCATTGCACACAAAGGCAGATATATTCTCCGTCAGTGCATAAATCTACAAGATCGAAGTGGTCACAAAAACTTGTCACATAAGATCAAGACATAAGATCACACATATCTATCGTACCTGTTCCATAGTTTCGACGTCACCATCTTTCTCAGCTTTGCTCAAAGTGCTCGCAGCCAATTTCAGAATATTGTGAACGTAAACGGCTTGAATGTGACCTGATAAATTTGCAGCCTGAGATCGGAGCATAGAGCGTAAAATAGCCAAGGGATCCTCCGCTCACTGTGGATTCAAAAAATCTGTCTCAAAACTCTGTATAAATCTTGGAAAATACTTAACGATTTAAAGTTACCTGGAAAAGACACGATTCGACGATAAATATCGCAAACCTTATAACAACGAAAGCAGCCAGAGTGAAACAATTTTGAAATAAAATATAACAGGACAAATACAATATTGCCGTGTCCCATACGCCCATCGATATATTATCCCTCGCTGTGTGTTTACTCAATTTTCTTCAGATTGGTGAGATCGAAAGAGTGTAAACAAAACTCTGAACCTCGGTAACAC
>JARQTI010000514.1:15350-55935 GCA_030142655.1 Trachelus tabidus
GCGAGCGAGATGATTTTATTTCAGGTCCGTCGTCGTCGTCGTCTTCGCACGTCCATCTACTTTTTTACACGACAGATAGCGCTGCCTGCTTTCCCTTCTTTACCTATTTATACCCTGGATGGTGTTGGTAATTTACGAATCTACAACACAATCAAATTCAATTTATACGTGAAGCTACCGTTCACACCGAATTTCCGTATAGTATAAGGGTGCTTTCACAACAGTATAGAATTATTCAGTTTTTATAGTATTCATGTGGAGCGCGCGTGTACGAATGTACGTATATTTGTGCTTTCATATAGTTTTTCGTATTTTAAGTGACAGTTTTTAGTGATATAGGATGTCCAAGTGTTCGTAGTATCCTGTATCTAAATATCAGGCGTGGAAGTCCAGGGTGTCCAGATGTTCCGCACCATAGTTTCTTGTATCTAAGTGTCGGACGTGGAAGTCCAGGCCATCCAGGTGTTCCTCACTGTAGTTTATTGTATGTAGGTGTCGGGCGTGGAAGTCCAGGGTGTTCAGGTGTTCCTCTCCGTAGTTTATTGTATCTGGGTGTCGGACGTGGAAGTCCAGTGTGACCAGGTGTTCCTCTCCGTAGTTTCTTGTATCTAGATGTCGAGCGTGGAAGTCCAGGGTGCCCAGATATTCCGCACCTTAGTTTCTTGTATCTAAGTGTCCGACGTGGAAGTCCAGAGCGTCCAGGTGTTCCTCATCGTAGTTTATTGTATCTAGATGTCGGGCGTGGAAGTTCAGGGTGTCCAGGTGTTCCGTTCCTTACTTTCCTGTATCTAGGTGTCGGTCGTGGATATTCAGGGTGTCCAGAAAAGTGTGCAACGAGCGACGCTTTGGCGATTGGGTCAAACCATAGTATCCTCTTTATTATTCGCGCAGCCTAAGGTATATAATTAATCCAGCACATTCTCTTCTCTTGCGTTCACCACACGGCTTCAATAAGCTGAACACCATTAAAGACGCCTATGTGCATTTAATAATTACGTTTTCTTTAGATTGTATATATCTTCGTGCATTTCTAAAAAAAATGGTCTTACAAATTAAATTTATATGCCGTTAAACATTTCCGACAACACAATATACTTTTTTGATTAGGGGCATCACAGTGCATTCACATTTTATATCTGTAAAGATATATACTTCAGTACATTGAACGACAAAAACTTGTGATACCCCCAAAAAACACTTACGTGTAAAAAACTACACCAAGTACAGGTGTGCTGTGAAGTTCTCCAACAAAAAGTATTGAAATCATATTATTGAGGCCAAGTATTTAAGTCTCTACATGTTTGCCAATTATATGATCTAGCACTGGCTCATCATTTTAATTGTTTTTTCAAAATTTCCAATAACGTTTTCGCTGCTCTTTTACATTACTACTGCTTCCGGTAGTTGATTATGATTTAATGGTCATTCAACAATTTATGAAACTTTAGGTGATTCCTTATCGAGTACTACTTGGCGGGTCCGTGCATTTCTTGATATAAATTTTCGTTCATTATGCCACTCATCGAGCTCAAACCCAGTGTCAACTTTCAATATACAGCATATTAACATTAACTCGGCAAAAATAATCGCGGTAAAAGCTTAATAATAAACATATATTTTTAACATACTATTAGTACGTTCAATGTAAGTATTTTGGATTTCCTCGCACGTAATTAAGTATTTCTACGGATTTCCCCCAACACTGTTAGGAATCGGTGTATAAACTTTGTAGGTCCTCACGCTGAGTTGAATAAGGCCCGTCTCGCAGGGTACATCGTCATCTAGTGTCGAACTTCCAACCTTGATTATTAGGACCAGTTACTGGCACATGTCCACCATTGGGGATACAGCCATAAGGAAAGGAAGGCTGATCTTACGTATGTGTGTCGTCACGCTACAACGTCAGTTCCATTTTGAGGGACCATTTTCTAACGAATCAAAACGTAAATAAATCCGTTTAAACTAAAAACTGATGTCACTTTGAACGTGATGTTAGTGGTCCCTGCGCAATCTTGACCAAAATACGATCGCTAGTGGCTGTATCTTGTCTATTTGTATCATGGCTAAAACGATAACTATTGATATGAAAAAAGTTATTCGCAACTTTTTGTAGACACTGTAGCAACACCTATCCGATGGCTTTGTTCTAGTTAAGTTAGACTCATTAGTTTCTAATGAAATCTTGTCGTTTTCTAGATATCAGTGTAATAGATATACTAAAAATTTGTCTTCGTTTTCAATGCACTTGTATGTGCTAATGGTGTGCATAATAAGATAAAGATAAGTTTTCCCTGAAGAACCATAAGTATTGTCTTCAAATAAAAAATATTTTTTTTACACAACATATACTAAAAAATATACTACGTATAGTAATTAAACAGATTATGTTTATTTCAGTGATGTTATTGAACGAATGTAGGGTAACTAGGGTACAGATGCTTTTTTTATTTCTTTCTAATGCAGTGTTTTGATACCTTGCCCAACAATGTTTTTGCACTTTAGTTTAACCTAAAATAAGATAATTATTAAATACCTGAAGTCCTTCAAGCATTATCAAATAGCAATGGATCTGGATGAAGGAGAAGGATGTGATTGAAGATTCACATATAGACAAGGCAAGCTCGCTATGACAAATTTCTTTGATGATTTGTTTTCTTTCAGGGAATAATAAGTTTGGCGCTATCATCAGCTGAGTCAAGTATCAGGGAAATGGGATCTTCTGAGGAAGTTGCTTGTATAGAGGGCCTTTCAATGTTTCGGATTTTTGGTTGGGAATTCGTTTTCAGGGTTTCAACAGTATGTTGTGTTGTTTGGTTCCAGCTTTTCCAACCCACCCCTTCGCGACCTGAAAACAGACGATCTGGGGTTTTCGCGAGCTTGCGTTGTCATGATCTTTTCAGGAAAATATGTTTCAAATATAAAGCAAATTTAGGGAAAGAAAGAATATTTTTCGAAGACGAGTGAAAGCAAAGCCTCTACACAGCATTTCACATTCCACGAGAATCACCTTTGAGTCTTATTACATTTTCTGTGACTTCTACATAATTAACAAATGAATATTTGTCTCGTGACTAATACATATAATGAAGGCTGTACGAGTAGTATTGTACGCTATATGTAAAGGACAATGAAGACAGATAATAGAAATTCAGTCCTTCTGTGCTTTTACTTCTTACTTTTCAATTTCTCAGACAGATCATCGAACGTCGGATCCTGGATGTTCAACATCAGACTGTTTCCGCTGAGGTATACCCTGTTCTGAGAATTGGCAATCTGAAACAAGACACAATTCACATTAAAAATAGAGTTGTTGCATAATAGAAATCACTTGGAAAAAAAAACTTAAGTAAATTAACTCCTTTACCCACGGTTTTTTGCAACAAAATTGTAGAAAAAAATCATTTATCTGGCATCTATATTCATCAGATACATACATATAAATAACTTTAGTGTAATTATTCTTCATACCCGAGTTAACTCGGGCTTTCGCGTTAAAGAGTTAAAAATATTTGACTTACCGTACGCGAAATGCTCTGGGCTGCTCGGATTTTTCTCAGTTTTAGGTATCCAGGATTTTGACCAATTGCTAAACCCAAGTAAACTGGTGTTAAGGACAAAACTATTCAATCTTACTTAATAATTGTCGCTAAATAATTATTTATGTTTAAGGATATCATTTTTGCAGCCTCAGCTTCTCCCTCAGCTTGAACTATTTTCTGCTGTTTCTCCTGTTTAGCACGTTCCACTACAAATGCAGCACGCTGTGCTTCCTGTTGGGCGACTTGCTTAGCTTCAACTGCCGCGGTGTATTCTTTACCAAAGCTAAGTTCTGTGATAGAAACGTCGTCTAAAATAATGTTGAAATCTCGTGCGCGATCTATTAATTCTTTACGAACAAGATTTGACACTTGCTGTCTCTGTGTTATTAGCTGGGAAGCATTGAACTTAGCTACAACTGATTTTAGTACTTCGTTGCAAATACTTGGGAGCACCTAAAGAAAATTCACTAAGTAGTAAAGCTTCTTTGAAAGAAACATAAATTACATTATAAATACCTTTTCATCATAATCAAGACCAAGCTGACGGTACATTATAGGTAAAGTTTGTGCGTCAGGTCGTGATAAAACTCTTAGAGAAATGTTAACCATTTGCAAATCTTTAGAACCAGTTGGTGATGAAATCTTTCTTGGCCGACTTCTAATGTCATAAATGATAGGATAATGGAACCATGGAAGACGGAAGTGAAGTCCTTCAGCCATGATATCTTTCTGAACACCACCCAAACGAGAGAATATAATTGCTCTATGTCCCCCTTCAACTGGATAAACAAAACGTTGTTAAATGTATTTTTTTCTGGCTTTAAACCATTTAATTAAATGATACAATTATAAAGAAAATACCAAAGTGATTCAGATACATAATATCAGACAAACTGTTATAATGAAATAAAGTTTATCAATTTCTTTAAAATTCTGATATAAAGTAGCATAATTATGTAATAGAAATTATTTAAAAGTTGTGGGGAGAAAAAATATTTCTTAATGAACGTCGATGATTTAAATATCGATATTATATAAAAATCGTGGTCAATTTATCATTTATGTTGATCAATATAAATTTTTTATGAAATACAACTTATTAATTCTTAAAATATAGATTAGGTTGTAGAATTACTGGACATTAACCTGTATACATGGATTGTGAAACTCCATAAGCAGCGGCACCAGCAACAGCCAAGAATTTGAGTCCAGTATTTAATCCACTTGGATTTTTGCCCAAACGTCCAGCCAATTCATTAAATTTGCTTTGCGCCATACCTCCGGTGTATTTGATTCTTACTAGAGATTACAAGAAAACACGAGGTTCAAGAACTCAAAAAATACACACACTCCTTCCCTCCTTTCCTTATGACTGCCCATAGACCACTTACTGGAGACACGGCACTCGCGTGCTAAAGACCAGAGATGAGTAGGGAGATTGCCAATGGGTCTGTTTTTGGTGGTCTCAATTTTACTCTGGTTTCGGCGCGCCACCTTAGCGGAGGGCCCTCGAAGCAGTTTCACGTTTTTGATTGGTCGAGTATATATAGTAATACTGCACGTGAGAATCTCGAGGCGTGTTTTCGCCTGTCGACGCGCCATCTGAACGGGAATCTCGAACTAGTTCCACGTTTTTGATTGGTCGAATGAATTCGTGTGTTCTTCGAGATCCACGATTTTAAACCGGGTGACACTCAAATAGGGAGTCTTGTATCCACCTTTTTCTACTGCATATTACATAAACCGCAGTAATGAGGTAGTCAATTGTGCCAATGTTAATACCTTTAATATCCATATAAAGCTTTTGGAATAACAGAGGAAGCAAATAGAACTTTAAACCCTTGAACATGAGTAACTAGACAAATATAAATTTTCCAATCAGTACAACAGAATGGCTCGTTGGCGCACGTGCTTCGTGCTGGGTTAAACGTCCGAGAGTCTCGAGGTTCGAAACTCACGCTTCATCCCCACTTTTCTTCTCGTAATTATCAACTATGTTTATTGGTTCACCTAATTAACTTAAGATTCATTAAATGTATGATTATATTAGTCTACAAATATTGTATTATATTACATCGTACACATGCAATAAATTGGTATATGAATCAGCGAACGTTTCTTCTTGCAGAGAGCCTGCCTGTGACAAACACCTATGGTACGCTGTTTCATATTTCAATTGCATAAATAATATTCAGACGAATAAAGAAGGCATTACGAAAAATTACCAAAAACAAAATTGCACTTAATAATCTCGGGCATAAAATGATGAGCATATAGAAATGAACCAATTATTTTCTATGGTGAGATGAAACAAATAATGTATCTGGTTAAGGATTTTTTTTTCATTTAATTTTTATCATTCAAGGCTATGTAAAGGCAACATTTTTAACACATCGAATTATCAAAAAATTATGCCGAGGTATAATTTTAATTTTGAATTATTTATTTACATCAGAACATAGTGATAATTCGAGATATTAAAAATAAAATTATCTTTCCGTAGACTCGAATAAAAAAATTGACTAAATTAAATCAGGATACTTAAAAATACATGAAACTAAAAATTTTTAAGCAGATACACTATTTTTCTCATCTCATTTTTTACTGCTTTTCTATTCAGCTGAATAGTGTTAAACTATTAAACAAGCCGCAAGTTGAAACTTACAATTTGCTTCCACCGAATCGTAAGCAATGTACGAAATCCCTATATGAGGAAGCATTTTTTTTTTGTTAATCTTTGACTTCCTCATAGAGGAATCTTCATCTACTACCGACGATTCAGAGGAAGCAAAATGCAAAATTTAAATTCTAGGCTTCCTCATATAAGGATTTCGTACACTATCTGCGATTGGGAGGAAGCAAATTGCAAGTTTCAACTTGCGGCTTGTTTGAATCGGCTGAAATTCGAAACATCGAAAATATGTATAATCAGATACGTTTTGCCGATCTCCGCCAAATTTTATACATATCACGGCTAAATGATGTTCTATACTATTGGAAAATTAGAACTCAATCGGTCAAAGTTGACGGAAGTTATATTGATAAATGCACGGCTTCGCCTGGCTTCAGTTTGCCCATAGCCACTGAGAACAAACAGAGTTCGTAGGAGCCTACGTTTCTGTTGATGCTTCGCTCTGATTGGTCAACTTTGACCTGCTGCCATTTAAAAACTAAGAGCTTCCGGACAAAACGAAGGTCATTTTCGTGATCAGTGAAGCCTTCCGAACACCGCCATACCCACCGGGTCAGGTAATTTCGGAACACCCTGTATAGGTCTCTGTCTGCCATGGTAAGTAAGTAGCATGGAATACACACGCTTTACAGTGCCACCTGGTATAATCCATTTGTCTGACGGAGCTCACGAATATCACGCGTAGTATATCTACATATATCCCCCAAAAAACACTTACGTGTAAAAAACTACGCCAAGTACAGGAGTGCTGTGAATTCCTCCATAAAAAAGTATTGAAATCATATTATTGAGGCCAAGTATTTAAGTCACTACATGTTTGCTAATTATATGATCTAGCACTGGCCCATCATTTTATTTGTGTTTTCAAAATTTCCTATAACGTTTTTGCTGCTCTTTTACATTACTACTGCTTCCCGAAGTTGATTATGATTTAATGGTCATTCAATAATTTATACAACTTTAGGTGATTCCTGCTGTTCAGTATGAATGTTCAGAATGGTGTTCAGCTTATTGAAGCCGTGTGGTGAACGTAAGAGAGGAGAATGTGCTTGATTATTTATATATCTTAGGCTGCGTGAATAATAAAGAGGATACTATGGTTTGAGCAAAATGCCAAAACGTCACTTGCGGCACACTATTCTGGACACCCTGGATATCCACGCCCGCCACCTAGATACAAGAAACTACAGAGAGGAACACCTGGACATCCTATATCTCTAAAAACTGTCACCTAAAATACGAGAAACTATATCGAAGCACAAACATACGTACACCCATACACGCGCGCTCCACATGAATGCTATTAAAAACTTAATAATTCTATACTGTTGTAAAAGCACCCTTATACTATCTGGAAATTCAGTGTGAACGGTAGTTTCACGTATAACGTGTATTTGATTGTGTTGTGTATTCGTAAATTACCAACACCATCCAGAGTATAAATAGGTAAAGAAGGGAAAGCAGGCAGCGCCATCTGTCGTATAAAAAAGTAGATGGACGTGCGAAGACGACGACGACGACGACGACGACGATGGACCTGAAATAAAATCATCTCGCTCGCCATGTGAATTCGTCCTGATCCCATACACTAATCGCATCGAATTTGGTGACAATCAATTTCGAACCCTTGATTCTTATAGTGAATATATCAATACATTTTTCTCACATACAGCCGTTCATAAAATATTTGAGTCGAAACACAGGCAACAAGAGATGCTTCGAGTAAAGAGTCTCGGTGGGCCGTGCCCTGTACGGCAGGTTGCCTGTACTTGGCGCGAGACTCGACCGAGTCTCTTGATATACTCGACCAATCAAAAACGTGGGTATGGTTCGACGACCCTCCGCTCAGGTGGCGCGTTTACTCCGAAATAAAATTGGTTTCAAGAATATCGGCCCATTGGCAATCTCCCTACTCATCTCTGGTTGGACTATCAAACATTTTTATTAGTCAATTCGTAACTATCAAACGATTTTGCATCGATTGACCTCCGAAAAAACAAAAACCATTTAGAAACAAAAAATTGCCGGCCAACTTCACACCAGACTTTGATTTTGATTTTCTGAAAAGACTAATTACAATCAAACGTTTTTACAAGACTATCAAACACTACTAAACGATTGGAATAAAAAAAAAATTTTTTAAATAGAAGTTGGCCGGGCAACTTCATGCAGGTTTCCTCTATGCATATGTTTCTACCGTGTAGAGTTGAAGTAGAGTTAACCTGTTACAAACGAAATTTGAGCGGAATAAGCTAACTTGACTGGTTAACTCTATTTCAACCCTGCATGGTGGAAACATATCTATTGGCTATTTGGTTATAAAATAAACTTCACATAACTAGATGAGGTTGTGACGTCACGACCAATCACAAAGTGTTTTCGCTCCCGCATTTTATAGCAATATTTTAGCAAATTTTAATATCGATTTTCTTAATATTAAAATAATAAACAAATTATCTAATCAGCGTTCTGGCATTCTACGATCATATTCTAGCAAACTACTTAGACAGTTTTTAAATTCCCGTGACAGTCCAGTTCCCTATATATTACGGCTCCACATAAATGGTGATAAATATATATTTCAAAAATTGGCCGACACAACAAATTAAAAAATTGTAAGAGAAGATAAACTTCCTTGAAATAGTAGGTACATATATTCGTCTTCGGAATTTAAATTTTAAATTGGTAGAGCTAAGACATAAAAATAGACGAAAAAGTAAAAAAAAATGTGTAAAATAAGTAATATTAAATATAGTTATACAAAATCCTGAAAATATGTTTAAATAGAATATATCCTTTTTCCTCCTGAGTTCCTTATTATTTCCCGAGTTGATCATACTGATTTAAAGCATTTATTATTCTTCAGAATTATATTTTTTGGATTTTGTAACAATTCATTGTTTACTTTTTTAAATATATTATTTATCTGTGAACCGACATAGAGTATCATTTTGTAATGAAACATGCTATATTTAATTGTAATAGGAAAGGACTCGCGGTGTATGATTAAATAATTTAATTATTCACATAATTTAAATATAACCATAATTGTAATTTTATAATTTATTTCACTTTTCAGGACTCTATAAAATATCCAGAGGGATGCAATTAATTTTAATTAGAAATAATATTTGTTACGACAGTTTTCAACAGTTAAAACTCTGCGCCTTGTTTTAAATTACGCGGCAACAATAGCGGAATCTGTTGGCAGCAGCTTATTGGTCTTCTGCGACGTAGATACGTCAGAACATACCTTGTCCCATTCTACCATGTGATGCACGAGCTCGCACAACGGCCAGTAACAGCAGCTGAATGATTGCGGAACTTGCTGAATAGTTTCGAGAATTTCCGAGAGCAAATTCAAATTTTTTTTTTTTCAAAAGCCGAAAACATTAAATGGCTACGTTGCCAATGTACAGAATTTAAAGAGGATTATCCATTCGTGTGCAATGTTTGAGAAGAATACACAAACATGATTCATTAATCCCACTGAATAATTGCTATTTATATTTGGACGGTCACAACGTTGCACATGATTAGTTAATCCTACTTAAATCCTGCACGGTGGGAATTTAGTCATGACCATGACCACGTTTTCACGATGGTCTTACGCCCGTTTTCTTCGATGCCGTTCAATTCATAAACTCTGATTAACTGTGCTGTTAGAAGATAAACATTTATGCATTGAACCGCGTTGAAGAAAACGGGCATTAAACCGGTTTAGTTAATACTGATCTAAAGGAAATGACAATTCACAGACATTTCTACTTGTAAGGAATATTTGGGATTGGTCATATCCTTTAGATCAGTATTATCTAGACTGGTTTAAGACCGCCGTGTAAACGTAGTCCTTGATACAAATATACAATATACTTTTATAATCACTGGCCATAGTATTCTGGCCAAGATCGCGCTGGGATCAAAGACATCACGTTCAAAGTGACATCAGTTTTATGGTTCGTAAGAAGATGGCCCCTCAAAATAGAACTGATGTTGCGGCGTGACGACATAGCATACGTAAAGTCAGCCAATCAGAACAAAGAGGGTCCAGCGACGTCACTGTCCTTATGCGCAGTACTGCTATTGGCTATATCACCGAGTATAGAAATACTGGAGGCTATACGCCTGTATTCCGAGATAGCCTTGTAAGTGTGTTACTATTTCACTTACTCTCTGTAGTAAGTTCTCCTTCTCGAATTGAACTACGCATGTGGTGTACAAGCCGTGCGAAAATGTTGTCTCGTCGACATATCAGTGAGGACATATGTATCTGGGTTTCTGTAAAGTTTTATGCATTAAAGGACAGTTGCGACGAGTCTTTTAAAATCACTTTCCTTTGCGGTCGAGTGATCCGTAAAACTTTTTAAAAACGAAAAAAAAATATTTAGCAGTCTTTGAAATAAAATACATCTGCCACTATTTCAGGTTTGTTGGCTTAGGCCCTTTTTCTCGGTTCAAATCGAAATTTGCATTTATTCATCAATTTGAAATACTTTCAACGGAGATGAACCACCCTCAAGTTGAACGCTCGAATACCCACACAGCATTTGATATTCATAGGATATCCCAATTTGGCTGTCGATATCCACAGGACATCCAGTAGATATCCTCAATATCTAAATTGATATCCATAAGATATCCAAAGTTCCCACTTGTGGATATTCTGTAATTTCTCTGGAAATCCATACATTTTGTAAATGTATTAGAAATGATAATGCATCTTAAATATAAAATTAGTAGATGGCAAGGTCATTAAGTAATTTGTTCTGCATTGACATATCTTTAGAAGAATGGAAGTTGTAACAAAAGAACTTTGGTTTCCAGGTAAACATCTTGTATGTCAAGTTTTACATCGTTATATGAAAATTGCACTATTCGTTGACACTAGTGGAATATTATCGGATTGACTAGTAGTATAGCTTTGTGAGGTCCTTAATTGATTATTCTCTCACCATTTATCCTGTCTTATTTCGTATTCCTCCGAGTTCAATGGAGCAGCACGTGTAAGAAATAATTGATCTTATGTAGTGAATAATGTGCTTACTGAAATGATTTTTGTAGGAAGTGGCCATAGCGTACTGGTTAAGGTAGCGGATTCAAAATAAAATATAACACATTACTAATGTCTTTGTGAGCATTATATTAATTTTCTATTCATGAGACGAACACTTCGTAGTATGAGGCTCAATAATTTTTCTATGCCAACAAAAAAATCCTTAAATATCCAAAAGTGGATAAAAATGGATTAAATGGATAAAAATGGATTAAATGAATAAAAAAATGTTGTGTGGATTGGAGCGTTCAAAGCCTTGAACGCGCAATATTCTAACAATTTCCAACTTCTTTTTCTTCTGCGAATTGTGAGCATTACACGAATGTGAAAAATGTCCATTGATATGGACGTGCTTTCGTCCTCTGACGATGAGAATATTTTGGAATACATGAATTTGGTGATCCTTCACCCAAGACAATTAAAATTACGTAAAAATTATTTTGGTCTTGATGATGTGGAATTCAAAGTGAGATTCCGTCTGACTAAGAAATGTGTTGCAGCTGTGTTGGAACAAATTAATGATCAACATTCGTCTGCTTATTTTCAAAAAAATCTTTGTTGTTTGCAATTAAATTAATTAATAACATTTTATCAGTTTCCGTAAAATTTCCATTTTGCAACAACATTCGAAATACTGATCTTGTCGACAGCAGTAGTCAATGAGAACGTTCGTTATAAAAATGAAGACATAACGTCAAGGTTCAATTGATCTGGATCAAATTGGAACTGAAGAAATACATTCTGATTTTAATCTTGGTCCATATGTGAACCGAGTTTAATGATCTGTCATTTGAACTGCGCTGAAGAAAACAGGCGTTAGTTCTCCCCGTGCGCAGTGCTTTATCTCGACTTAAACTTTTTGAGGGGCTTGATAGAGACAGCCTACTCCATTGGCCTGTTTCCTCGCTATCTTTCTCTGAACGCCCTCCACTAATGCCGTACGCGTTCCAGTATACTTACATTTCAGTGGACTATACCGGCTATACCATATATGTGTTTCCTTTACATTATGAAATCATACCTAAATCATAGGTATTGATTTCGCTCTATGAGACTAGACCAATGGGAAAGCTGTATTAGAACTGTGTCGCAGTGTGTCGATCTGGGGGTCGATTGCGTAACTCAAATGTAGCAAAAAGTGCTAAAAATGAATAGCTGGTAGCTAATCATTGTGCTTATCTTCTTTTGTCCCTAACACGCGATTAGCTAACAGCTGTTCACTTTTCGTATTTTCACTATATTTGAGTTACGCAATCGACCGTCAAGAAAAACACCCAATCGGTCTGTTCACAGGTTGATCTGTGTTTTAAACCTTGATACTAGATGACGTGCAAATCGCTCTTGATATTTAAAATTATTATAGATTATTCAAATAATAAAAAGATTATGTTCTTATTATTTTTATTACAAAATATTAATCTGGTTCACCAAACATCATAATAATAGTATTCCTATTTCAGTGAATACCATATACATATATTGTTCATTATAAAATCATTTTCTATGTAAGATATTATGTTTGAAACAAGTAGAAAGACAAAGAACCATTATTTTAAAAAATTTCGTATCACCTATTTTTTAAATATTCAGTAAAAAATTATTTAATATTGAAAGATTTTCAATTAAAAAATATAAGATATTCCCTGAAAATCCAATGTATTCGTAAAATATTCGCATATAGCTACCGCCGACCCCTCACTCCCCTTAAATTCAACATAAATCCTGGCGGGGGCAGTTTTCACTTGCTTATCCGCTTATAACCTTTTTTATTATTATTAGTGAATCGAATGGAAAGCCAATTTTTCTGCTTTACGTCGATCATATATTTTTCCTGCAATATCGCTTTAACACATGTATTACAGTTTTAAGTCAGAAACTGTAAAAGTCTTTAAAAGTTAAAAATGTGATTGAACTTTATTGTATTCAAACTTTTTCTATGTCCTTTAGAATGTTTCCATGTAATAAAGTGTTGATGATTATATTCTTTAATCGAAGAAACATTTATAGCTTTATGAGCTGGGGGCTCAATGATTGAGTGTCATACATCTCACTTTGAATCTAACCTGTCGAGTCCCATTCACGGCAGCACAAATTTGGATATCCATAGTACGTCGATAATATTGTAGCAAGATATCCTGGATATCCCTTATAGATGTCCGATGAACATCAAACATTCGAATATCCTGTGTGCATACTATTCCACGTGTGTAAAACATTTAAGGATATTCAATGTATATCTTAAAAATTCCAATTAGACATCCATAAGACGTTTTCCAAATGCCGTTGTGCTATGTGGGTATTGACGCTGAGGTAAATACATCTCCTAGTGATCCACATATACATAAACGATTAATGAATTTGTTTAGATATCTTGCAAGGGACGATTTATCCTATACACTGATTCTACAGTGTTTGAGCCTTCCCGTACGAGCGACGTATATTATATTTACACATAACAGTGCAGAACAACATATCTTTTGCATTTCTCGCTGAATAACAAATTTCTCATTAGAACTTGAAGATTGTATTGTATATGTATTATTATATTATATTTCCCATAGTATTGTATAAGAAATAATTATATTTGTTTACAGAAAATTTACTGTAGATTAAAGAAAATTTTTGCATGCGTTTCCATATTCAAAGTTCAAGCGCTTCGTTTTTTCAGCGAAGTTTACTAAAAAATTGTGGAAAAAATCAGACAGAAGCTTTAAGGACTTATCTTTCGAATGTCACAAATTTTGGCTCCTATTTTTCTGATTATTTGTTTTAAAGATATGTGTGGTAAAGGTCAGTTCTGTGATGGTCCAAACTTCTCCGGCCGAAAGATTAACATGCGGCGGGGGATCTGCCTTACGTGAGAGGTTAAGTGGAGAACCTATGGTATCTTCAAATGTTAAAAAAAAACTTGTGCAGCGACAGATTATATCCTAGCTTTATGATTCTTAGATCACCGACAAAAAAGAAATGGAAAAAATATACGCAGGATTTTGGCACGACTGGAATATGCCTGTGCGCTAGCGTAATTAACGAGACGCATATTGAAGTGAAAGCAACATCTAACTTTGGCTTGTCATGTTTCTATTATAAGAAGACGTTCAGTATAGTTTTAATGGCAATGTGCGATCATCGATATCGATTTATCTTATTGTTAGTTGAATCTATGTTAACTATTTGTAAGCTCCTAAGCTTATGAAAATGAAAGTGATGAGGTGATGGACTCTTCTCGATCTCAGTTTGGCCAGGCACTGACGAAAAAAGACTTAGGTTAACCGAAAGGGATACCTAGATTTTCAAGGTCTAATAGCGGCACGCTTTAATCTTTTGAAGGAGATGAAGCTTTTGCTATCTAGTCCAGGTAGTTTGTTATAATTTAGACCGACGAATTTTCAATTATTGTTTGTCACGAGCGTGGCGTATCATTGAAAATACATTTGGGATTTTTACGATGCGATGACGTATATTTGGTAAAGCTATGCCAGCAAATGTCGACCACGTTGAAAAAATAGCAATAATAATAATAATGTCTTCATACTTTTTTAATGGCAGAGAACGATGAAGGAAAGTCAAAAACTGAATTATACTGTCCGCCATGATTTATTGATAAGGAAGATGTCAGTGGAAATATAATTGGGCCCTCTGGAGAGATGATAGTATTTTGCCTAACTGTTTTAATCCATTTGCGTCTTTTGACAAGCTGTGGTCGTATATGACGAGTTCAACTCGTAATGCTGCATTGCTCTATATAAATGCATGTAATTCAATGTCTAGCTCATAGATGTCGTTTGTGTTCAATCTAAAGTGAAGCGCTGTCATGTGATGTTTATAATTCCTCCACCGTTTATTTCCAATTATCGACATTATTTTGATGACCTCAGTAGCCATAAGCGACGAAAATATATTGCGGCGATAATCAGAAAGAATCGAAAAAAGTTATAGAAAGTGTTTTAGACAGTGAAAACGAATGTACTGATTTTCAGGTGTTACTGTACACCCTGGTGTTATGTTAGGGGATTTAAATTTGATTCGTCAGTCAGCTGTGTTAGTATTTAAATATGACGTCACTGGGTTAAACCTAACTTAACAGTATAAGCAATTATCAACAAGGTACGGAGAAGGCATATGATACCAGACAAATTGTCATTAATTACATCATGTCCTCGGAAGGTCAAGTGCCCTGGCAATTTCACTATATGAGAAACATATCAACATGAAAATAATACCTTCTGATATCATCTGAATCTTCCATCTAACCATCATGTTAATTACTTTAATTATTAAAATAAATTCAGTAGACTTTGGATATTCGCTCCATACGTACAAATACAGGTATATAACTTACAAGGAACATCACTTTAGTGCCCCCCCCTCCCCCCCCCCCCGATTTTGATAAAGCTCAACACCGTTGTAGCGCTTGAAAATCTAAGAGATACGTGTTTTCTTATCGGCGGGAAAACGGTTTTAGGGGGGTGAAATCAACCCCCAAAGTTCGGCATGTCAAGGGGTGATAATGTAATTTCACCTAGAAGCGATCGATCGATTTTAATGAAACAAAAACTAAAATGTTTCTCATCACGAATAATGTAAAGTGCACCTAGACATTAAAAAAATGGTCTCTGAAAACCAAAGTTCATATCAGGTGGTTCTATGAATTCTGATGAAATTGGTGGTCCGGTGGAGAGTAATGTTGTTGATGCTTTTTCGTGAAACAATCGTGCTGCTGATTTGCTACTTTCTGATTTCTGACAATGAGACACGTAAGTATATGTATAGCCGTTGAAATTGTAATCTCTGACGATGGGCTTCAACTGATCGTATCATTGATTTCTTTTTATTTGAAGGGTCAGTGAACTGATTCTAAGGGTGGAGATTGTAATCTCTGACAAAGATCTTGAAAAGCTAATGCACAGTTTCTTCGTGACGACTCGTCGGTCAGGTGCAGTTTTTTGACAGCATCATTTCTAACATCTACATTTGTTAAGGATCTGAAAATAAGTTTAAGCGTAAGTATTCATTCGTTGGGATTAATTATCTGCGTCTTTGAACGTCGTATTCGAGGAAGGACATACATTCGTGAAGCTCCCACACGAAGGGAATTTTTTGTTAAAAGGTTTCGTGAAATTCAATTAAAAAATGACCAAGTATGATGGTAAATTTGGGACGTCTTGACACTTTTATTACAATTACCATTAAGGTAGGTAAATTTTACAAATTTTTATGGTAAATATTACTAGGCAAATTGTAATTCATTTCATGACAAATTTTTACCAAGTGAATGGAAAAATTTACTTGATGTCAGATAAAATTTCTTAGATAATCTTAATGAATCAACATAACGTTCAGTGGTATTTGCTAAATTAAATAATGGCATGAAAATGCGATGGCAATCGTCGATGTTGATAACATCTGATGCTTCATTCCTCATGCTAAAACAAGCCGCAAGGTGAACCTTGCAATTCGATTCCTCCGAATCGTAGGTAGTGTACGAAGTTCCTATATGAGGAAGCATTTTCATTTTTTGCTTCCTCACAGTGGAAGCTATGTGACGGTGAAAAAATTTTCTTTCGAGATTTTTATGTCACCGTGTTCAGAATGTGCCAAAACGTCGAGAAAACACATGTACATACACATGAACATGGACACATGAAAATGTCCGGATCTAATGGCCTCCCAAAATTTAAACGTGTATAACTCGAGAATGGTTTTAGCTACAGCCCCCAAATTTTGCAAGGATGATCAGCTCGAAAATCCCGTCGTTGACTATAATTTTCGTCATGATTCAAGCTGCGGCTCAGATTTTATGTCATTTTTAAATTTCCAAAAGAAGGACGGTATCACTCTAGCGAACGCAAATTTCGTGATACCCGTCTTTAGTTCTTGACAAAGAAATTTATATCCAAGGTTGGTTGGTATTGCATTTGGGCCGAATCCATTGAGAAGTTTTGATTTTATGATATTTTGAATTTTTCGAAAAATCACTTTTATCCCTGTAACTAGCGTTTACTTCAACAAATCAAACCGCAATTTTCTGCAAGTATGAAATATACTCTAGCCGTACTTAATGCATTTGAAATTTGGCGAAGATCGGCCAAGCGGATCCAATTTTATAACAATTTGAAATTTCCCGGTTCGGTAGTAAATGAAGATTCATCTATGAGGAAGCCAAAGATTAAAAAAAAATGAAAACGATTCCTCATATAGGCACTTCGTACACTACCTACGATTCGGAGGAAGCAAATTGGAAGTTTCAACTTGCGGCTTGTTTTTTTAATCTTTGGCTTTTAAAGTCACGTTCAACGTCCATTGCGACTGCCATTATTCAATTAACAAATTAAGGCGATTCATTATGCGTTTATATTTCCACAAACCGATAATGTACGAATATTATTAAACGATTGTTACACTGTATGGTGAATATTGAGCGGATTCAGAGTAATTTATATTGAAATCTACAACCAAGTTTTATCAAGTTTGATACATGATATAAAATAAAGTACTGCATTGTAAAATTTAACATAAACATAAACCTGTTCATCCGTACTTTTCTGAAGGGTTTTTTACTTACTGAAAAAATGTACCAATTTTACATACGCTTTATTTTTCGAAGCAATCTCCTGAATTTTGCCAAACTGCATGCAAAATATTGAAAGTCAGATAAAGGTTTTGCTAACTTTAATGTTAATAATTTACAGAAAAAAATTAAGTTTCAAAATAACACAATGTCCCACGATTACGGTGAGGTGTATGATAATGTTTAAATAAAAATTTTCATCGCGTAGTTAAGCTGTGTTGTATGATCAAATATATTTAAGGTCTAAAAATAAAGAAGAACAAGAAGACTATGGATTGTAAGTATAAAAGATCAAATATATTTAAGGTCTAAAAATAAAGAAGAACAAGAAGGCTATGGATTGTAAGTATAAAAATGACAGTCATATTTTCTTGCTAATTAATTTACATTAGTCGGATATTCTCATTGTCAGTTCACAAAAAAGCGATAAGTATATTATAATGCAGTACGGCCGTACAAAACGTTTTCAGCATAAGTCGACGATTGTTTACCCACTGGCTACAGCAAAGAATAAGCAGATTCCATTTAAAATTCTTACTATTGCACATTTTGTGAATGATGGACATAGTGATTGCTTAAAATCCATCAGAATGCTCATCCTAATCTGATCCCTGTGTAATTTATTTGTATGATAATCCTTTAATAATATTAGCTCTATGGGCTCTACTACTAAGAGGCCCTTTACGATTCCATGTTAATTGGTACCCTGGCGCACCGAGTTTGATCAGAACTCACATGAATCGACGGTTATGTGCGGAGCGCAGCGAAACTCATCCGGGAGCGGAATCGTAAACTGCAAACGGTGACTTTATTGCTCGGCCAATTTCCGAATGAACCGAAAGAAAGAAAAAACAGAGCCATCGAGTATTATTAAAGTCCATTATGAATGCCCTTAATATTATTATTATTATCATATATCTAATGGAAAAATACTCGCATCGCGTAATAGCTATAATATGTACATCTACAATAAAGTTTAAATAATATAAACATTTAATCGATCATATAACAATTAACATATTCAAATTTTTACGAAACATTTTTTATGGAAAAGACCACAATTCCAATATACCTCTATCTACTGTTTAACTGTGGATAATAGAAGTAACAAGAGGAGCAATATGAAGCGCATAGCGGATGGGAGAAGAGTAAAATGGAGGCAGGTTTATCATCGAATGAGAGGGACTTCAGTAGTGTATCCCCCGGCGAACCATAAAAGGTATTATCCAGGAGTCACGTGTATTACTCACAGCATTTTAGCGTTTTAGTGTTTCGGCCTTCTAGACTTCTCGTTTCCGGTTCCGAACCAACACGCGTACGCACATACTCTTATGTGCGTGCTTATACATCCATGGACGCAGAGCATACGTATTCCCAGGCTGGTTTTGAATATTTAAAATATGATTTGTCTGTCGGTGAACGAGAGCCCTTCTTGTCGACAGCTAGTTCCACGCGAACGTACCTTTCGACTTTATTTCCGATAGGTACTCTCGCCGACTAGGATTCCTTGAGCAGAACAGATTTACTTATGGCAATATAAAGTATGTGTAAAATAAGCTGAGTAAACGGAAGTGTATAGTGTTAATATAGAAAGACACTATAAGTTTATTGTGCTTAATGTATAATATATTACAATATATATTTTTCAATTCAGAATATTCCTGAATACTCTAAGTATATCTGCAGTTCCCTTAATTCTGGATATTATGGCACTGAGTTAAGCCACTATTCAGTGTACGCTAGTGTTTTATTGTAACCTTGCCCTAAGATTAAAAACGAATAATTCGATACTGTAACCATGAAGAAAATAGTTTGCCGCATGACGAAATTTGGCTAATATTATGCAAATTTTGAAAGATATCGATCCAAGTCTCTTGTGGGGTTCTACAAATGTTGAAAAGAGAGTTGGAAGCCTGTAGCAAAATTTTCAGAGAAAGAAGAAATAGTACCAGGGGGTGGAAATCGGACGAAAGAATTCCAAGGCATGATTCCCCTCTGATTCGTTTTATGGCGGCCATTCCGACGGATTAGGGCGAAATAAGAAAAATTTTCGGGAATTCTCGCCCAGTCACAGCGTAGCCTCTGGATCCTCTTCGTGAAATGAAAATACTGGCGTTCCTCTTTGACTATTTACCAAATTTTCTAGAAAATGTTTCAGAGCTATTGTATTTAATGATCTACCCACCTAACAAGGACATATATTCTATGGCAATATTGTTTTGGGGTAGTGAACCGAGGAACTGAATTTCGTACTGACTCCTTCTCTTGGTACCGGTTGAAAAGGGATGGTGGGAGATACGAAAACGATTAATCAATCCCGTGCAAGGCCCCTACGATGATATTACGAGGGATGAAATCTCTGCATTATTGATAAGCACTGCTTTAACTCGATTCAAGCCTGGCTTAGTAGACATATGCTGTTTCTGCATTCTGTTTTAAGATTTTTTTTCGGAAAGTTGATTTCCTTTTAATTTAATGTGGCGCACCTATTATATAATATGATGCAATACATACATTATGCGTTGTTATTAACAAGCTGATTTCGACCAATAAGATTATCAGAAAATAAAGTAATTTAAATCTAGTCCTTATTGTGCACCTTCATCGAGAGGAGGGGCCAAATTTTTATCTGTATAATTAGTATTCCTGAACAAAGACACACAAACATATGGGATAAATGAGTCTGTTTATTATTTGGGTGTAAAGCCAAAGTGGATTCGATGAAGGGGTGTAATCCGAACCTGCTGGTTGCCACTAGTAAATAACAGCTAACCCCATGGAAAGGGCTGTACTTGGGGAGAGTGTAAGAACAGTTGATAAAATTAATCTACCGTAAAACGTTGTCATCCTGTATGCATTAACATCTGCTCTAATTGGGTTATAGGTGCTGTTTGCCTTCTCGGCTGTGTGTTTTTTTAATTCATAAAGTGAAAATATGTTCAATTACCTTCCATATTATATGAATATTTTCTATATACATATATTTTCTAACATTCGAACAGGCTTGTTTCAACGCTGATTTAAGTATGATCAACTGAAATGTACAGTGAGTATATTATGACGAAGAATAATATAAAATTAGTATGAAAAGTAGGTGTGCAATTAATGAATAAATATGCGTATTGTACTTTTATTTTTTTTGAAATTTCATATAGATCCAAGAAAGAAGTAGAACTTGGTTCCATGTTGCGTGCGGTCATGCCTAATAAGAAGTTGATAATTTTGTAACCGTCGCAGATAACAAAGCCATAAACATTCAATTCCGCTCTTCCCATTTAATTCAATTTATAAGCAGTAAGTAAGGTGTAGTAGTGCATAAAGGAATTAAGGGCGAGACAAGTGTACAAAGGGTTAGAGGACAAATATTCTCCAGTGAATAAGCGAGGATCATCAAATTCCGATGACAAAATATTCGTTCGGATCGTCCCGGACCCCCAGAGAGACACATATGCTCCCCTCGTTGTGATCTCGGCCCCTTTCTGATGTAACACTCGCATTTAGTGAGATGAAATCCCTTTTAGGATCACCTTTGGAAAAATAGAAGGGCGTTAACGTTTTGATAAATTGATCATTTTTTTTTAATTTTTTCCGTTCCCCCATTCACCCATCCCGATATACGTATATAATACTGCATTATTATAATAACAATATCATAGATATCCTGACTGTATGTGAAAACAAATAGGCTAGAATCAATTATGAAAATACTTTAATACACTTCAAATGTAAGTTTATTGTTTATTAACTAAAATAAAATTAATTTTTGAATATCAAGAAAGAGAGAAAAACTGTTGTTGAAACACAACTGAGCGGTCGACTTAGAATTATAGAATACGGAAAGTTTGTAAATGGACTTTAAGATTCTCGAGTATCTTCCGTTAAGGTAGTCCTTTCTCAACACCTAGTCAAATAACAGTCCACCATGAGATAATTGAAAATAAAGATATTGCTACATCCCAATAATAATAACAATGTAAATTGCAATTTTACATACAGGAGTCAATCATATTTAATTATTTCCTCACTTGAACAATATCACGACAGTAATGCAGTTGGATTCCAATTTTTCGTTCAAATCACCATTTGACAATGTCACCATATGCGATTATATCCATTATTTATTTTAGATATTAAAAGCAAAATATCCAGTAAGCGCTTCTTTTCGAAGTATCTGTGATATCCAGAAATTTCAACAAATATTTTAAGATATTGGTTACGCTGCATTAAAACTCTTGAGTTTTAACATCATTTTCTTGGAAACTGCTGGTAACTTCCCATATTTTTTCGTACACATGCTTAGTATTACTGTATATTCAACATATGTATATCGAATATATGTACTCGTCTATAATGCACTTTCTCATAAAAGGTTTTCTTCGAATTATTCATTTTGATGGAAACTAAGAACACCCGATTCTCATTTTTAATAACCCCTTATGAATTCTTCGTAGTGCGAATGGTTTTCGCGAGGCGTGACGGGATTCACATAACTCACCCGGAGTCCGCGAAGCTCCAACGCTATAGGATACTTTTCATCCCTTCTCCGTAGTGTGCAGCACGTTCCGACTTTCGCAACACCAAAGTATTGACCCAACCTACCCTCATACAAAGTCGAAGCTATCATGGCCGCCTGCGCGAATTACCATCCCGATTCCCTTTCCATTTCTACCCTCTTACAGACTTGCGAAATGCGTGCCAACCGGGTCGGCTAGTTGAGTAGATAATATTTCACACATCCTTGATACTTCAGCTCGTATGTCCTCGATATTTTGTATGATGGATAACTTCAACGGAAATATAAATTTTCTTCAAAGATTTCTCTTTTTATTTTATAATGCAAGATTCTGCTGATAATTCAGGGGAGATCTTAGCAAGGTTAAAAAGCTATATAATTACCTGGGGAGGAAGGAGGAGCTAGTCAATTAGGAGGGGTTTTAGCGTGGGATGCAATATTCCGTTCACCTACGACCTACGACCTCGTATAAGCTTCGTCAGATCAGGGGTCGTAACAGCGCGGCGCCCAGCGCCTTATGGCAACCAACTCTACTCACACCTATGTATATCCTTACACTTCCACATCCTCAGGCGATACATGCGCAGACTACTGGCGCAGTACTGTTCTACCGCTACATGGGATGGGGGTTGGGGGACGGGGGGGGGGGTGTATCTATGGCATTTATTAGGTATATTCACCTTCACAAACACAATTTGAACCATTAACCCCATCGGCCTGCTCGATCCTCAATCCCCCATGTACATATGTACATCCCTTGCAACCCCCATGTAAATTTATCTTTGTATATACTCTCTTTATATGTTTATACATGTATACATAGAGACAGGCTCTACCTACTATCTACCGTATATATTCACGGTCTACAAGAAAATGTTGCCACCTAACTCGAGATTAGCGCCAGGGTCGGATTGAATAACTGGATAGTGCCTATAGCTTTTCAAGGAAAATATAAGGAACTTTGGAATATTTAATTTGAATCAAATTTTTTTGCATAAATCGCTATAGTACCAGTACAGCGACTGCAGCTTTTTGGAATTATTAAAAAGCTTTAAAAAATTTAGCATTACAGCACAAAGAGTGTGATTTTTAAGATTGATAAAAGTTAGCATAATTAATGTCGCAGATCATCCAGAGTCATCGTTGTAAGATGCTTATTATTATGGTAAAAGCGAAATATTTGTACCACTGGTGTTTTCATGAAAGTTCTCAAAGCACTAGTTGCGTCCCTGGCTCATGGCAATATTCACCCCCTAAGGCGGCCATGTTACATCCTCGGCAGCGGTAACGCCTTGCCAACTAATAAGTTTCATCCCCCACGTAGTGAGCACCAATTATGAACTTGCTTGAGCCGTAATTAAAAAATGTAATTTCACCGCCGCTACTCTGAAATACGCCTATAGATATGCATCCGAATTTGACCTCCTAACCTACAGATCTAAGTTACGGGGTACCTGGATAATTGTAAGCATCCTTTAATCGACATATTCACGTTATTATTTATTAAATACCAATAAATCGCATAAAGCATTTATACAAGTCAACATTAAAAAATGTACTTAATCCTTCATTTCATTAGGCAAAAGAACAAAAAGATGAGAGCCAATAGAAATAAAGACTAGGATGTGATTCAAGGTAATAGGTAGAGGTAAAAGAGGTTTTATTAATATCTGTATAATTCGTAACGTAACACTGAAGCTCCTCATGGCTGCTATTATAACTTGGTGGCTCCCTCTGCCTCAGCGGCCACTTTCATTCGAGAGCTACGGAGGAGTCAGAAGGTGAACTGAATGAATATAATATGCGCAAACTTTATAACCAAGTTAAAGGAGGCGCTCGTAGACCCCGGAACCTTGATGAAATTAGGGGATGATCTTACAGAATTAGAGATATTAAATCCCCGGCCGGGCCCTTCCTTCACCATCCTAATCCGCTCCTTGATGTGGTGGGACGGTTTAACACTTAGAACAACCAAACCCGTAAAAATAACGGATTTCAGATATCTCGTTTTAAATTACCGAAATTACGAAGACGTTTATTTCGGAATTGATTTGTACTTTTATCGGGATAAAAGAATGAATACGCATGCCAATTTATTTTCCATCAACTACTCTAATTTCGAAGTTCTTTATATAAAATATCTAAATACACAAAAAATAACGCTGGTTGTTCCAGTGTTAAGTCCTAAACTATTATACCAATACTCATGCACTTTTATCTCAATTAAGAATAGTTTTTTTTTTAATACTTTACTGAATTTTATTTTCCTTACTACTATCATTTTAGACACACTTATATAGGCCTTGTCGTAGTATCTTATCAATCGCCATTGCAAAAAGTTTTGGTTGTAATTGCAATTAAACGTATCGTATGATAATTTATAAGGAAAATTAAGCTCCTCCAGATGTATATTATATAATATATCTGTATATATACAGCATTTATGACTTCAAATTATAGCAAATGCACAAGATTAATTTTTCTCAATTCTGTTCGAATCAAAAAAAATAAGTGCCGCTTAGGTCCTCAGAGGTGTGATTTCGTTCTCCTTATTTTGATCTAATAGGTTTGGTCGTCCGATAAATAGGTCCTGATGAGTCTGATCTCGTTCTTTTGGCCGGAATCCAGGCCTATTTGTTGCGTATTTCGGGCCGAAAGAAACCATAAATTCTGTTGTCGTACTGCCGAGAAACACGAAACGGAGTCGACACAGAACTTATCTTTTGATTTGGGATCTTAAATAGCTGGTTTATTTTTTATTTTATTATAAAATGTTTCAAATGAAATATGTACTGTTCGATGGACTATATCGAATAGTGAACATTAGTTTCTCATAAGCCTTGCACTTTTTAAGATTTCAAGATCAAACCTAGAATGTATTCTTTTATACACAGTATTCTAGCTGATACCAACAAACAATGAAGAAGTTATTGGAAAATAACCTCAAACCTACGTATATATTTACATTACAGTCATACAAATGCATGGATTTTTTAAATGTATATTTTACTTTTTAAAATACAAGGAATTCAGGTTGGCGTCCAGGAAGTACTTAGGTTGATGATTGTTGACATTTCGACATTATAGAAACTTTGATATTGAGTCAATATCAGTTGATGATACTGACTGCCTCATAGCAAATTGGGATACACAAATTTTAATTTAGAGTGCCCACCCTGTATACCTTTAAGTAATTAATGCAATATTGAAAGACAATAGAATAAATGATGCGACATATATGTTTCTCTCAGATTAATTGGAATGATTTCTTAGCAGATTTTCAATTATTTAGGACTCAGAACGTCATAATTATCTATGAAAGTTTGAAAACTGACAGTGGTCCGTCTGTTAGTAGATTCATAGCTTGTGCATTTTGTCGGCACGTCGTAAAGCTTTCACGCTAAGTAGCCTATTGAGAATTGAAGCACTTGTGTGAATGAGTCTTCTTCAAGTGATGGTACATTCGTATGTATTTTAACACCATGTAGTCCATCTATTTACTATCAACCTTGCCTACTATATCTACTGTATCGCTCAAGAATCGTACTCCAGCCAGCTGTGAAGAAATCTTTGCCACCTTGACACTACGAAGAAACCGGTGCCACTTGAGAGAGAGAGGGGGGGAGAGGGGGAGGGGGGAGTGAGATGGAGAGAGGGAGGGAGAGGCAGAGGGGGAGGGGGAGAGAGAGAAGGAGGGAGGGAGACGAACTTATTGATATACTTTATGAAAGTGCATATGTACGAGAACTGGTACCTATCTTTATGACTAGACACAAACGATTCGTTAAGCGTTGACTTAACCCAAACAGGCCTAGGTAGCACTGAAGACTTTGAGAGATGTGTCAAGATAGGAAGAGAAAAAATATTTGAACAGTTTTTGAGGATCCACGACGTGTTTGAAATAGGAATGGAAAAAATTAGAAAAAAGACAACCGGAAATAGAATGGGACATTCATGCGGTACGGTTAAACAGCTCGCTAAAACACGAAGTGCTCTTAATTGCTCCAAGTGCTTAAGTGCCTCGACTAATTTCGTTCTAATTCCGGAGTTATGTTTCCTTTTTCTCTCTTCGTGTATATTTTTTCATTTCTCTTGCCGCAATCTCACCGTACAGTTTCGATACACGGTTGTACATGTTTTCAAAAGCAGATTCCGACAGTGTTAAGTGTGTCTGGAGTATTGGAGTGCTTCCGTATCCGCTTGGACTCGTCGTATGGGAGTGGATAGTAAGAGGGAGAAAGGTAAAACATCAAAGGGACACATTGAGAACGAAACGCTTACTCGCAATCATACTTTCAGGCAAACGTTTATTATACTACGTATTACGAAAAATCGTATTAATAATATTGAAAAACAGAAAAATAGTTTTTCATGTCGAAATATAAAATATCTGGACTAATAAATTTGTCATATAGTGTAACCGCCACTTATACTTTGCCACGGATAATAATAATAATGTATAATTATGATTAAGGATTCAATACGGATGTACTGAGCATCTGCTGCCATTGTTGTTATTTTCTACACCTAAAATTTGATGTTTTTTCTGAATTTTAAACTGACTTATCTGGAATTTGAATGACAACAATTAATAATTGCAGATGCAAATTCTCAAAAATGTCTTGGATGCCATTATCTTAAAAAAAAAAGTTATAAATATCTGCAAGTATTATTGTTACGGATACCTTTAAAATTTAATGTTCCCTATAAAATTGAACTTGAGTGTTTCAGTAGTTCTGTCAAAATTTGTGATAAAAAAGTACAATATAAATTATTTAAAACTTTGTACGACTCAAATAAAGTAAACATACGTATTGGATATCTGCAAGTGTTAGCGTCTGTTTTGCTTCGAAAACTTGATTTTTTTCTATAAATTTTAATCCAACTTGTTTAATAGGTCATTCAGCATATTGCCTGAAGATACAGTCTTCTACTGCCCATATCTAAAAATAATTATATGAAGTGCGAACCTGCAACTTGTTTTCATTTTGAGGATTGAAATTTCGTAAGTATACTTCTTGTTGCAAGGTGCATCATCTTCAATGAATAAAATGAAATTACGAATAAAAAAACAATAGGACGAAGGGAATAAACGAAGGGTAAAAAGTATCACTCTGCGTATCCATTCATTTGTGTAGGCTACCGGGTGTTCTATTGTTTCATCTAGGGTGGTTCAGCGGGATATTCCAATTAGCAAGAACCCACTAAACGACCTTCTCAACACCCAACGCTATAGAGCCTCCTCCTTTCTAGCATTTTACATATATATGAATACATGGAGGAATGGACCAGCATCCTTCTTCTCAAAATACACCTCTCTACGCTTCCTACTTTTCGAGATACAGAATCACGTGACATCGGTAAACTCCCAGACCATAAGAGCTGTCTTTCATTTCGCCGTAGCGTGAGTGAAAAGTATAGTATTATAGTAAAAGTATAGTACAATAATACTTCTGACATTTGACGTTTTTCAATATTTTAACTTTTTCATATGAGTTTTGGTATATTTGAACAGTCAAGTAAAGTCCGGCATCAATATCAATATCTTAATGTAGTGGAAGTTTCTTTATTCTGGTGGCTCGTATAATACTATATTTTGCTGTGAATATACCGGACATATTATTTCATTTTTAAACCTTTCTTTTAGAACTGTACATAAGATGTCAATGGTAGGAATAAGAGAGTATACTCCGTTCAAGAGATAATCTCGAGGGTGTCGGAGTACCCGAGCGTGAGAGTACGGAAATTGATTGTAGTTTAGTGTCAAGTACATTCACATGTTAAATGAAATACCCTGTCTGTCACGGCCATGTTCTTTGTTTAGATTTAATCTATAATTTTTAAATTCTAATCATATTATATTTGTTTCTTCACCTACATACATGTCACAATTACACCTTATATGATTACATTATCAAATATTTCCGTTTTATCCTGTTAGATTATTTCCCGTCAGATTAACCACTTACACTACGTGTGTGATCACAGAAAAATTTCTTGAAAGCTCCACCGAATATTGACAAATTATTTTTGTTATATTGCACGTTGAGCAATTTCAAAGGTCTAACCCAAGGACGAGTAGTGATGTGGCCTTTAGGAAACAAGTTTGGGTTAGGTTGACTACGGTTAACTACGGAAACCAATTTCAGTTGGTATACCTGACAGAAGCGACCAGAAATCATACTCGATTTGCTTCTGAAACGGCACTAAACTGCAAGTTTTCATAAATGCGAGATTGTCGGTTGTTGAAGCCTCCGAAGGACGCTGCAGGGATGATTTTACAGTTATGGAAACTGCAATATATATATAAAGCCATTAAGGTTTTGCCCATGATGCTCGCAATCGTTAACTAGCCTGGCAGAGCAACAATGGTTTCCTCACAGAATTTCAAGAAATTCTTGATAACTTTTCTTGTCAGAATTCTCGGTATTGTCTACTTTTCATCTTCTCACACTTTTAATATTTTACTTACATCTGTTTAAGAATTTTATAATTAAGTAGTATAAAACAAACTTATTCACCAACATAGATACCTGCTGGCAATTTTCTAATAATCATACCCATTGTTTAGTAAAACAGAATTTTTCTAATTAATAAAATTTGTCTCGAGGAAACAATTGAAAAAGAATTTTGTTTGCACATTTCAATTTTCGTTAGGTACAAGGTAAGTCTAATTGTTTTGTGTCAACAGGGCTCAAGCAAGGGCTAGTAAAAGTAGACCTCATGACCGCTACATTGTCCCTCAAATCGGATTAGAGAGTCTCCGATTCTGAATGAGTTTAACGTGGACGAAGTGGTTTTTGAAATTATTGTCAAAGTTTGTTATATCGTTTGCATTCAATGACTAAAAGGATTAGCATCGAGTGATTATTGCAGACTTATTCCAGACTTACTTCTATTGATAGACATTGACACTTTCGTACTTAAGTGTGTTACATTACATTCTTTGTTCTACGTAACTCCCTGCGGTGTCAGTGTTAAGAGGAATACACATTAGATTTCACATTTTACGTGTGCATGGAATATTTTTATTTCAGAATCTATGAACTCAATTTTTATGAAACTTGAGCTTCCATTTTTTTAAAAATGATTTATTTAAATCTAAGGTCAAAGTTATAAAATTCAATATGATGCGGATGAGTGAAAAGTGACAAGAATGAAAATTTTGAATCATTTTCATAGAAGTTGCATGATAGGGGTTTCCGACAGTACTCTTTTTGAATCTTAGGTCAGAAATATAACATTGAAAATGGCAGATCCAAATTGCGGGTGTGGATGGATGTGTATTAATGACGAATGTATATGAATTGTCAGAGAGGGTTGCATAGGTATAAGAGTGTAGAGATTAGATACGTATGACTACGCAAGGCTGTTTTTTGTAAGGTCTAATTTTTGAATGTATGCTTTAGATAATTGAACCTATAGATCATGATTTCACGTAAGAGTTCCTTTATTTGAAATTGTCCATCTTCAAAGAGTTGACACGTGGTTTTTAGAAATTAAAATCAGAAAATCAGTACAAATTATAATAACTAAAATGGAATGTTTGATTAAGTTCACTGCATACAGTGCAAAGTACATAATAAATTGTCGAACGTAGGTTGTAGTATAGGTGTGGTGGACCATATAGACTGAAAAAACAACGTAAGAATGAATAACGATAACAAAAGCAGCATTACTGCATGTGAATACATAGGAATACGAATCCATGCGTGAATATGGATTTTACATAAAGCAATGTTACACCGTACGCGCAGCCAAATTAGACGCTTAATCAAACCGTTTAATCAGTGGCATGATTGCGACCGCATCTGCTCTAGCTGTTTCTGTCAATTTAACCCTTGTACCTGTATACATCAGCTCTATACAGATACGCAACGCATACAGCTCCACACAGCTGTAAACTGTGAAAGCCAACGAAAATTCTGCTTTGAAATGATTGATTTTTTCTCTCTACATTTTACGCTAGTACGTTAAGGTTTAAATTTACAGTAGCAACTAACAACTGTAACTTCATTATAGGTTCTGAACATGATCAGATTATCAATCAGGCAAAAATTTTATTGACTCGTGTTTCTAAAAATAAGTTACTTATATTAACGCACAGTGAGTTTCATTTAAGTTCTGTATAAAGACTGATACCTATATCATATTTTTAGATTAGAGTGGTAGCTGATAGCACTGAATCGATATTATGTTTTCTATTGCTGGATTTGTAGTCGAACAAATGAACAATTGGTTAATTTTCATAATTTAGCTTTTCTGTTGGATAATCGTATTTTTATGAGTGACTATTAGAAACAAAGAAAAACATGAATAGAATTTATCTGATTGAACTTGATCTTCGTATGCTAATTATTTTATATAAAATCACCATATCATATATGTATATATGGTATATACTTGATAGGTTTTGTGTCTAATTAATTCATGAGTTTCATTATTAAACGTTATTTGCAATCCTAAGATTCTGATATTATTGTATAAAGTTTTACATAATGTATTTAGGAAAAGTGAATCGATAAGAATTTTATGAGTATCTGAAAATATGAAATGCTTTGCACCGTAATACACATATGTAACATAAATATTATATATATATATGTATTTCAAAGCAATTATTGCTCGAAATAGGTTCTTCGATGTCATAAACAATTTACTGCGCTTATACTTAATACTTTCTCTTTTAACGATATGTATTCGTAATCAAACTATGAGTAATTGCTTTCCAAAGAGTCAATTTGAAAATCACTGCCATCCTTTGTTTTTCTCATTATATTTACGGATAGAGCTACTTAAGTGCCCTATAACGTTTATAAACTGTAAAATGATTCGAAATACTTAATTTACCAATATTCCCGTCCATTTTGCATAGATTTAACATATTCTGCACTGATAAAAATATATAACTATTGAGAAACGTATTATAGATTTTTTTGAACAATTTTTTGGCTATCTCCCGAATAAAAGAGCAATTCATAATGATAGAAGTAACTACTTCATTCAATCAGAATCACACCACCAAAGTCAATTGTTATTCTAGTTTTATTATAACTATGTAAAATATTTTTAATTTCTTGAGAAAGTGTTTAACTGTGCATGATGTGTACATCTATATTTAAATGATATTTCGTACGTTAAACATATTCACGCACTATTGAAAATACTCTGACTTATTTTTTATGCTTTGAATAGGCCCTATTTGTAATATGGTAAAACGATTTTTCAACTTTGAGGTGGGAAGAACCTTAGTAGTTAGGAACCCTTTGTCTGTAAAAAAAAAAGAAAAAAAAAACTTGAAGCATGTCGTCCTGAAAATACTTAAAAATTGTATAGAGAGTACGATAAAAAATAATATAAAAGGATTAAATGTAATAAGTATAAAGGTAGTCGTTTCTTTACCGGTTCTTGGTGAAAGTTTGTAATGTCCTAAAGGAATATTTATCGTTCGTCCACTAGATGAGAGTTCGTTGGTGTTAGACGGTACTTCTTCACTTTGTTCCTCTCGCCTTGGGTGTTGGCCGTTCATTGGATTTTCGAGTTGTTGGCATAAGAGGATTATGTGATTAAAAAAACTGAGGGTTGTCTTAAAGATCCCTTCTATAGTCCTGTTTGCAAGTTTGATTTTTTTTAAACCGAGCCGCGCAGGGAAGAAGGGTTGAAGTTAGAGTTACTTTAACGAGCATCAATAAAACATTTGGTTCCCCTCGATTCGATTTTATGATCAAACTCACCGTTTAACTAAAAATCTGCTACACGCACTTTTGGAGACCACTGGATTTCTCTGCGTCGTAGGTGTGACTATTTTGTCTAAAATAAAGATGAAAAGGAAAAGGTGTCTGAGGCGGCATTTATGTTGCCGTGATATGCGTTATGCTGTTTCAGACACACCGATCCCCTACCTAGTGGAGATACTCGTAATAAATATTGAGCTAAACATTCACGAGCACATTCTGACAGAAAAACATTTCTGCAGGTGGAACAAATACGCTGAAATATTTTCGAAAATTGTAAAATTGCCTCCCAAATAGTAATAAAACAAATAGCAGCGATTGCTCCACTTTTTAAACGACTTATGTAATTCACAAAGAATTACTTATATGTGTATACCTACGTGTACCTTTTCATTTCTATGGTCAAAATAAAAGCTGCTATCCTATTATAATTTATGGAGCATGGTTCTTCCGTGTCGAGATGTTTCCTTGAGAAAAAAAAACACCAGTTTTGCTAAATAAACAATAATGACTAACACTAGTGGGTGTAGTGAATTAGGTACGGTCGAAAAGATTGATACAGTTTTTGAAAATAGCAACCTCAATAAAGATATTTTACGTAGATGAAATACAACCTTGGTAGGGACTGGTACCGTTGCTCCAATTTTTGTTATGGCATCGCAATTGGTCCTATAAGCACGGGGCTATTCATTATTTTCAGAAGGGAAATGTAAGGACGCACGATATTGTCAGTGATAGGTACTGGTAGAGTGTTTTCAAATCTTTGGTTAAACATCTTCTTCGAGCTACATATCGATCTACGTAATTTTTTAACCTTGATTAAGCTACTGTCATACAAAAATTATAAAAAATTATTTGACGTTCCATCTAATATAGACGATAATGCTTTGTAAATTATTACTACTGTCTCATTCCATTTATGTACTATAAGAAGGCTGAATAGAAATTTATAAAATTATATCTTTTTTCAACCCCCAATATAATACGTTGCCTTCATCTGTTATGAAGCACAGCCAGCAATAAACGTGTTCTCATCACGTCTTACGGTATCAAAATAATGATGTAGATTCAACGCATTGAGCTATATTCGCTATGTACATTAAAGCAAATGGAAATAAGATGCTTTCATTATTTTCTTATTTGTGGCAAGAAATAAAATATAAGAAAACGACAAAAACATTTTTTGTTTCTCTTTGTCTTTAGATAGTACTGAATCAGCTTACTTTTTCGTTGGAAAATTTAGTATGCATCGCTTGAATTGATTTTTCCTGACCTGATTTTTTAAATATTCTAGCCATGGTCATAACAAGATGTATTTTGGTGACTAACGAGAAATTCCATGATTCGTTATTGCAAATATCTAAAATCCAAAATTATAGATTTTAATAAAAAAAACTGGCGGTTATCATGACTCATAAGTTACAATCTTCTTCCAAATAAAATGAAACGTATATTTGCGAAATAAAAACATCATGGTTCTCTTGTATTAAATAACAACTATCCATTGACTAACGAAGAGTTTGTGGGGTAAGAATGAAATTGGAGTTTAGAAACGTTTGACAAATAATTTACAGTGTTCTACACATAACTTACCTTGTTGCAAGTGTCTTTAGGAATTAAGTACTAAAGCCAAAACATCTCGAACCTATTAAAATTAATTAAAATAATGAGGAGAAAAACCAAATTTAGTGGTTTGAAATTATGTATAGTAATGAAGGTCAACATTTAGAACTATATATGAATTGCCAAAATTTTTGTACATTTTACGATTGAAATTGAATGTTTGCAGAGAAATTAGTTTACCTGAACGACATTTGCCAAAATTTGATTTATTGCAGTAATGAAGTTAACTATTCAGAGTGTGACCAAAGAACATAATCATTGTTAATCTATTTGTCAGTGGAGTAAAGGTACCTGGTTGTAATCCTGTACCTTGGTTCTTGCTCTCTTTCTATTCTTATTTCAGGTAATTTCGTATACATATAGGACCTATAGGGAACGAGTGATGGTCGCTCCCATAGTTCCTTTCAAAAATAAAAAATGATTCGTTTCGCACTGCACTCGTATCTACACATACTCTTTTTAATTATCACTGTAAAATCGCTCAGAAAGGAAGGACACCGTTTTTCTGAAAAAAAAGTTAGCAATTTAAGAATTGGCCACTCTGAAATATGCATAGTTCAAAGGGATCTCTTATTTCTGTCCTAGTCATTAAAATATCTAAAATAGAGCACGACCAATGTCGAAAAAGTCCTTTTAAGACAGTTTTACGTTGTTTTCATAATCTGCAGTTTCTGCGACGCCTACACATTCCCAGATGTATGTAGGCACAGTTCTAATTCTTTTGCCAGAATATTATATTCTTACTGCTGGTTATACTTTATGTAAAAGTCCACTGGATATAAAGTTAGGAACATGAATTCCACAGAAAATATTATCTATTTTCAAACACATACTCTAATCAAATTAACAAATCATTTCCCCGAAAAAAACTTTTTTTTTTTTTAATCGGAGTGAAATTCGTGTTAAAACAGATGCATATAAGAAGATAAATTATTCGAGATAATTTTCGGCCAAATTTTACCTTACTGATGCTCGCCCCGTTTAAGAAGCATTTTCCCTGGAAAATGCATTGAGCAAGAGTGTCGTAATATAGGGGCGTCACTAGAAGTGCAAAGGACCAATCGCCAAACAGTCATAGCGCCTGCTCACCAATCGGACAGCTTTGGGCAACAATGGCTGTGCCTTCGGCTGGTCCCGACTGTCGACAGTGTGAGTTAGTCCTCAGGAGGCTTTATAAAATCCCTGCTGGTCACAGAGGAAAATACAGTCGCTCTTAAGCACTGGATTCGGAGACGTCGAGGAGCGTGTAGCAGTTTGAGAATCACGAAACGAGCTTTAAGATCCATCATAAGTGTTAACTAAGTCATCTGACTTCTTCTACGGTGATCAGTGAAGTGTTATCGAAGATAATATCATAACCATAATTGAGTGATTAGAAGTTCCTCTTGGTGTCTCGTCAAAGAAGATGCAGGGCTATCAACGTAATTTCGAGGAGCAGCAACGAGATCAACGAGAAGAAGAGACCATCGTCGTAGACCTGGTACCGCCGCAATATCAGCTGAGTCCGCCTCATAGTCCATTGCATGGGAACATGTCAAAAGCTCCTGAAAAGGGTACGTTTTCTAAAAAAAAAAATTAAGTGAAACCTTATCTGTTTGAGTATATTCATTACCAACATTGAATTTGCCCAAAATAAAAACTGCTCATAGGTTACGTAAATATCAAAAGTATATATTGCAACAAGTTCACGGTATCAGATTAATAGTTTCGACAGAATTGTCTAGCATGGTGTTGATAGTCCAAGGGGTTAACGGCGAATTAGTAAGTTGACAAAAGATAATAATTGCTGGGTGTAATCCAATTGATAGTTGTCCTCGTAGGTATTTGTAAAACGTGAAGTAGGTAATGGTCAAAACCATAAAGGATTCTTCATTGGGTCCTTACTAACAGTATTGCAATCCTTCTTAAGAATTTGTCTGTATCCCCGTGGTCCCGAGTTTATTGCGGTAATTATTTTACTGCAGTCCCATGCCCAATTTCAAGAAACTTAAATTTTTATTGACCGTAGATAATTTTTCCCTTAACTGGGTGCTGGGGTACATTATACTGTTTGAACTTGAGTATAGTTTGATAATCCACGTTTCTGAATTAAATACGTTTAATTGGATACTATTTTCTAAAACAAAAAAATGGTTAATCATGCAAATCAAATAAGGTAGAAACCGCTTGATACGAGTGGAGAATTGGAGTATATGGAAAATAGAAAATTAACTGTTGACTAAAAAAGTTTAGAAAGTAATGGTAAAAAAATCCATAATTATATTGACATCACTGTTGCTTTATAAATTATTTCAATGATATAGCAAAAAAGAATTGTATAGGTTTCAGTTGGCGAATTAAAACTTCTAGACGCGGCTCAAATCCGGAAGCCGTTTCTAACCGAAACGATTCGATATTTCAGAATCCTCGGGATCGCATCAGCCCCAACAACAACAACCATTATCTTCAATGGACCCGAACAGCCGACGTTACCGAACAGCATTTACTCGGGAACAATTATCCCGTCTTGAGAAAGAATTCCATCGCGAGAATTACGTGAGCCGACCACGGAGGTGCGAATTGGCCGCTCAATTGCAGCTGCCTGAATCAACAATTAAGGTTCGTGTACCCTCCTTACACGTATTTTATAAATGAATAGTGTTCAGGCATTAGTTGTCAATGTTTAAATTTATCATGTTACAATGTTTTCATACTAGAAAAATAATCGGTATAATATTCACTTGTTTTAATAAGTAGTACACGAGGCGTCTAAAATTAATTCTCCTTCTTTTACATAAAATGCTTATTTTTCAAGGTAATTAATAAATAATTTTATGCATACAATGTCACGTTCTAATGATTTTGGCGGTGTTCTGCTACGCGTTGCTTCCATAAACCTTAACTTACTTCTTATTGATGAACACTGATGCAAGTTAGTTTCTCATTAAATATTCATTCTGTAGTAACAGAACTAGAAGTGACGCTACTACGTTTATAGCGGTTAATGCAGATAAATATAAGCCATTAGCACCTTGGCGAGATTTTTACTTAATTAATGGTTTTCGAGTAATTAAGAAAGTAAACGAGTACAGGCCCGGAAATTATGGGTTTTGCAGTATAGATCACACCGTAAAGAATTATCGTCAGACTGCAGTGAAATGCAATTAGATTAAAAATGTAGAAAACCTCGAGTAGAAGTTCCTTTGGAATTCTCTGTGTCTAGAAGAATGCTAATCATGATTCAAAAAGGATTCCGCAAATAGGATACTTCTGGCAAGACCATAAATAGGTTTTGTTTTTTAATATTCTTATAAGATATCAAGCAGTCTCCTCATCAACGATTCTGTAGTCGATTTTAGAACTTACGACGCCACGGCCTATCAAGATATCCTGAAATTATTCCAATTTTTATTTTTATAGTTTCCTCTTTTGAGATATTAAGATGAGATTTCGGAACTAAGAGTGCCAGCGGCTATAATCTGATATCCTGTAACAATTCTGACGAGGTTGCGACAGATTTTCTAAACAATCTTTCGGACAAGCATTCTAATAAACTTTCTACATTGACTTTAAACAATTTAACGTAAGATTGTCAGTTTCAAAATGATAAACAGGAGTAGGTTAGTAATACATCGAATGGTACCAAGGGTAAAGGGTGTAAGTATCATCAATACATATCATATCAATATCATCAATACATATGGGTATGTGTGATGAGCCACCGGACCAATTGTAAACGTTGCTTAGGTTAAGAGTTATAATAAATTATCAATATTTGTGTATACAGTATCAGTAAGTTTTGCCGATTTGCGCATATATTTTTAAATTGACAATCTCTCATTACATTGTTCGAAGTCATTAGATGTATTGATTCTCCTACGGAAAAACCATATACATATGTGAGAAATATATTTAAACGTATAATATCAAATATATAACTGAATATTCTAAAATAATATCAAGTTAATTATATTGAGAAATATACAATATGGGAAAATATAGATAATTTTGCCGCTATAAATATATACTCCCATATTTACCATACATATATTTTTCACATATACGGCTTTTACACACGGGGAGTGTCACACTCATCCTTATGAGCATCCCGACAATCGCAGGTTTGAATCCCGCTCCTAGCACTACAAATAAATTTATGTACCCAATAACCACGAGTAGGTACATATGCGGCCACATTTTTTAATATTTGTTTTAATTATAGAATTATTGCATTTCGAAAGTTGTATATTTGATATATTTAAAAGAATATCATTAATCTAGTAAGCTTTCTATACTTAATGATCCTGAATACACAGCACGATTTCTGCGAGGATTTTAGGTGTTACTTATAACTGCAAATCGTGTTATTTTGTAAAATGTCAAGTAATATTATTAATTTATACTACCCATGGACACGGTAATTGGTATGGACCTATATGTACCACTTCTGGTGTCAAAACGGTGTTAAATTTCGCACTATATTTTTTACAATGCAAAAAGGGCACGACGTTGAGTGTCAAAAAATTTACATAGCCTATATTTGACTATTAATTAACCAAAGCAATATATATGCTTCCCAGAGTATAAAAACAGGAAAATACTGAATGATCAATGACGTTCTAAGTACTAAAGGAACCAGCAGTCAGCCAGAAGTCTCATAAGGACAGGAAGATGGCTCATTAGTTGATGTCATATAAGACTGCTACACTGGTTGCGACTACTTTCGTGTACTTATGTTTTTTCTTCTGCTTATATATGAAAGGAGTGTTGGCGGCCTTGATAGCTTTCTTGTCGGTTCGGCCATGTTTGATCAGTCATTATAACACGTAAGAGAATCCCTTTGTTCATGTATTCGTTAAATCACCAATCACCGAGGGTAAATATCTCGAGGGAGGCACAACTTCGATCAAAAGTGCCGCCGGTCGGTCCGTTGGAACTTTTCATCTTTTGGACTCCCCCCCCCCCCATACTTACGGCCCTGAAGAGTGAGAACGCATCCGACCGACGGGCAAGGTGCTAAGCGTCTTGATTAGCGGGATGCTAGTAAAGGCGAGATTTCGGCAGCTTTGTGACTTTAATGGATCCTTTAATTTCCCAGGAGCTCCTGTCAGACTTTTATTTTTGATTGTTTTTTTTTTTACATCCTTTCCGTTCTTTTCCCCCTGCCGCCTCGAACCTCTTCGTATTACTTCTAGCTGTCTTGAAGGGTTCCATTATAACTATAGGAGTTGCAGTAATCATAATAATTTTGAATTTATTAATGTTAACATATTTTATCCAGTATAAAATAGTCCTTTTTAAATAGCGCCTGCACATGGTTCCCGGTGGATCGTATCACATTGAATTTGTTAATTTTAGTTGCATAAAATTTGAACATGAAATACGCTTTATAAAACACATTCCGTCTTTCTGTTTTAGGTATGGTTTCAAAATCGACGAATGAAGGATAAGAGACAAAGGATGGCGATGGCATGGCCGTACGCCATATATACGGATCCTACATTGGCTGCAACCCTGTTAGCTGCAGCAACAGCAACCCTACCGCCACCACCATATCACGGGGCCCCCGGTTTGCCGCCTACGCACCTAGCGCCAAATTATCCTGCAGCGGCAGCAGCCGCGTATTATACAGCGCGTTATAATCCTTATCCAGCCAGTGCGCCAGCGACGACATCGGCTGGACTTCACAGGCCACACCCACAGAGTCCAGCATATCCTCACCACCATCATCTTCTTCAGCCTCACCCAGCCTTGCCGCCCCTACATCTCCCAACTCTTGGCGTTCCTACCAACACACAGTCTCCATTCGTGAGTCCACCGACCTCTACCTCAGCCCCCACTTACCGTCCAACACTTCCGGAGCTGAGCCCCTCCCATTCGGACACATCAAGTGATTGTGACTGTGGTGCGGCTCATCCCCACTCGTCCCACATACACCCCCTCTCATCTTCTGGAGAAAAGACTCCGCCCCTCAATCTTCCCACCACCATCGCCATTGGACTACCCGCGCAAATTCAAACGATCCAGAGTGCGTTTGAAAACAAAAGCTACTCAGGACCACTGAACACGTCAACGGTTTCTGCCACGACGAAAATTGATGCACCTAAACTATTTCAGCCTTATAAGAGTGATATCTCTGAAAAGGCGTAGATAGAAAATGGTCAGAATTAATGAGAATTTACGATGGGCATCATAATTTTAGTTGGGCTCTTGACGGTTTGATTTGGCCTTAGGTTTTTAAGAATTGTACAAAGTAGATATATAAAGATTTTAAAATTGGCTCTCTGTTGCGCTCAAATGCCGAACCAACTGCCAAAATAGTGTATATAAGCTTACCAAGGACTAAAATTAAGGTAATTGTAAAAATATTTTCCCCTGTAAAAAAATACCTGTGTATTGTGGAATCGCTGTGCGACCTTTAGTTAGGAAAAAAGTTGTGTGACTGGTGTCTATTCTCTTTATAGATAGTCCCTAAAACTATGTACAGTCTTAGTCTTTAGGTACCTATTTATTACAAAGCGATACTTGCTTTCCTATTCTATATAGTATTCTATTATTGTACTTAATATTTTTATTTCCTCAGTACGAACATTAAATTTGTGACTAATTCAAATTCGTGTTACCTCCAGTTGTTAAATGACACTTTATTGAAGATTATATACTCTTCTGAGTGCAGCATATAAAAAAGCGATAGATTGACGAAGGAGAGAATACAAGTAAAATAAATAAATATTCTATAAAAATTATAATCAGTAATTACTCCGGATTTTTTATACACATTATCCTCACTTTACATATATGTGTATACATATATAATCATGTAGTTCGTATAGTTTGAGGACCCAGGCGATTTTGGGGCATTCACAATAGCAAGCTAATGT